>ML372068.1:4263-70813 GCA_005239525.1 Nicotiana knightiana | reverse complement strand
CGTTAGAGCCCAAACGCCCGGGGTTCCCAGTTCGGCCAAATCCAAGTTTTGACGAGTTTAAGTATTTCCCGGTTGAAATAGAAGTCTCCTACACGGTTAGAGTTCACCCTAAACATATAAATAGACACCAAACAACACAACTTGAGGGATGAGAAGACGACGGAGGCGATTCGGAAGGATTCAACAAGAAAGCACAATAGAAGTGACAAACATTGATTTCTACATCTAGTATTCATTACTTTGTATTTCAATTATGCAATTTATTTTAGTTTTGATTCTCAATAACATGAGTAGCTAAATTCTTTAGTCTAGGGTTTTGGTAGAACCCGTTGGGGATGAATTCATTGTGATATTAATATATTTTGGTTGATTAATCTCTTTTTGTTCAACTACGTTCTTATTATAGTTGATTGAAAGGGCCCTTGATTAACTATTCCTATTTATTATGTATCTACTTGAGAGAGAGTGCATATTTAGGTAGTTGCTTGAACAACACCACTCCCAGAGTATAGACGAAAGTCATAACCGAGGGTTTAGAGGTTAGATTAGAGATAACGATACCTCGGGTGCAATCTAAAGTGAACTGTATTGCGATCTAGCTAGCGTAACTTGAGAGAGTGCGTTTAGTAAATTATCATAATTACTTGAGAGAGATTTATGATAGTTAGAGCGTTCATGATTGACAGAGATAGCCAATTAAACTATAAGACATATCCAAGAAAGAATTCACCAACGGGGGAAACCATAATCTTAGACCTTCTTTATCATTGTTTACATTATATTGTTAGTTAATTGCTAATTAATTATTTTTCCATTAGAATTAGTTAAACAGCACATTGATATTCAAAAGTCTTGAGAAACTTGATTAAACAACAATTTAGTATTTTATAGACTCAATTGATACGTAAATTCCCTGTGGGATCGACTTTGGGCGTAATACCCCAGATTATATTTGCAGCGCCCGTTTAGTCTTTCTAGAAGACATAGTTGAGCGTGATCAAGCATGTCAATTACTTTTGAGGAACAAATAAATGCTTAAAGAAATAGACAAGTAATTTCACATAAAAAAAAGGAAAAGGGAAAGGTTGCAAGTATTAACAAAGTAAAGACAAGTTCACAAAGTCGTTTGAAATGGTAAAAGCCTAGATAAATCCCCAGCAGAGTCGTCATGTTGTCGCGCCCCCTCTTTCCTCGCGGAGATCAGGTTTTGACATTCGGTTGGGACAACTCTTTCCTTTTGGGAAAGGGGTTTGTGTTTTTGAGACTCGCCACCTAAAGATTTTTTAAAGGTGCGTTAGGACACCAAAGGGGTTCATTTACAACTACGTTGCTAACCAGAGATAGGATAAGGGCTTGAAATTATCCTAAGGGGAAGGTGTTAGACACCCCCAGGATCCACAAGTGTGGTTCCCGGCCAAACAACTTTTATGAATTTGTACGGCTTAGCAAGCAAGCAAATAAAGGCTCGAATAAGAGGGGATTTAAGTCTTAAACATGCAGATGTTTGAAAAAAATAGTAAAGAAGGTTAGATTTTGAAAGGATTATAATCTAAGCATATAAAGGATATCCTAGGTTTATAACAATATGGATCACATCAGTACAATACCTGGTAATCACTCCTCAAAGAGGGGCTACACGTGGTATTAGCGCATCGGTCATCATATCCATATTCTACCCTTCCCCACGCGTGAAAGTAATTAAAGCGCGTGTTGGTCACGAACTCTATCGCGTGCTGCTACCCGTCCCCTCCTATTAGTGCTGGAGGAACTTAGGACTTCTATCCTATAAGATATGTTCTAGGCAGACCCTCAGGTTTGAAGGAAAACACTAAGGCGATAGATAAGAACATATAGGACTGCAATTAGGGGGAAACACAGAAAAGCAGAGAAAAGGCACAAGTATACCTCCATAAGTAATGCAAATAGGCAGCACGACTCATACATAGTTAAGGTCTTTTGATTCAGATCCTAAAACATGGTATCTAAATGATAATAACAGAGACAGATTTATTGCATAACTCAGAGAGGATGTCTTAATCAGTTTTACTTACTGATTTTATCCTGTTGATAATTAAGCAGCATACATAAATAGACATATTTCCAGTTTAACAACTTTGATTACCTAAGGCTTGCCTAGGCGTAGGACAATGCTTAGTAATTACCCAGATTATTAAAGGATCTGTTTGAGTTGTTTTGCCTAAACATGTTGTACTTAGGTGTTGCGTCAAATGCAAAATTATCACTAGTTGTTTAGAGACATGGTAAAATAGTTTTAGGTCATTTTTCATGCATTGGTAATTAGGCGGAGGATGAGTCCTAAAACATGATATCTAATGCACAAATAGGGATGTAGAATAATGCATATACAAAGTCCTACGCAGAATTTCTAAATGCACAATAATTAAAGCATTAAGCATGACTTCAGGAGATGTAAGAGTGACAGTTTATTTTATTGTTGTTTACCCTAAACAAGATCTCTAAGTGTACATGGCAGCATAGAGCATGATGGTAAAGTACTGGTTATTAACACATTTTAACGCAGGATTCTCTAAGTGATATGACAGTGAGATGGACATGTTGAAAACAGTAAGTATAAATCCTAGGGAACATGGTCTCTAATGCATGAAATGAGTCCTAAGCATGGTCTCTATTGCGCAAGTAGGAATATAAACCTAATAACATGTTTTCTACCCTTTTAATAGCTAAAGCATACATAGTCACCCTTTCCCTTTCTACTATCCATCCCCAGAGTAGTTTACAAGTAGTTATACAGGACATTTGCATAAATTACATAACTGAAATAAGAAAAGGAAGAAGTTATGATATAGGGAGCCTACTGATAGGCCCAAAATCCCCAGAATGCCTCAAATGCCATTAGTTCACAGCCTTTCACATAATCCAGGTGCGTCATAGTTCCCTAAGGATCTCAAAGGATCCCGGGCAGTGCTCTCACCCAGATTTCATAGCCAAGATAGAGTAAGTGTAGTGTGGAGAGGGCAGCTCTTGTGTGTCAAAGTTCAAAGGGAGCTCAAGGTTCCCAAGGCAATGCTCACACAAGAGGGGCAGAACCTAGTGTCTAAGAGTATTGTGGAAGTGCTTGACATAGTTTTGAAGCAGTTTGAAAATGAGTAGTTGAAATAAATTTTGGAGAACAGTAGATTTTGATTTTAGTGAAAAACAATTTGAAGGGGAAGATGGTAATACAATCAACAACTCAGAACCATATCAGCATGCATAGTGCAAGGAAGTAGTCACAAACAAGGAAGGGGGAAATTGGGGACAAGTAGTTCATATGTGAAAGCATATCTGCACACAGGTTAACACCAGAGAAGTACTACAGAACTTAAATAGTCATAGCAATAGTCCATCACAAGGGGTTCATGCCAGGAGCTTAACAACATTATATTAAGGGGTGCTAAACAGAGTTACACATTAGGTCTAGGGGAAGGGTTCAGGATTACATAGTAACTAGGGGTCATGAATATATGCCTATAGTGTTAGGAATCAGGGGTAAGACAGAATTGTAGTGAAAACATGTAAGAGAGAGAGCAATAGGCATGATGAACTAGGGGGGAAGAGGAAATCACATATATAGAACAAGCATGCTAATTGCAAGGTAAACAACAGAACCACAAGTATAAACATAAGAGAAACAAAAGGAATCGTAAGACAAACAGAAACAAATTGTTTTGGATGCTGTAAACTTAAACTGAAAAAATACCAGTTGAATAAAAGAATGAGTGCAAAGTGGAGAGAAATAAAGTGAAGAGAAGTAGAGCAGTAGTGTGTAGAGCAATAGAACAATATAATCACTCAGTCTTGGCTTTTAGCCGACTGAGCAGCAAGTAAACACCAAGAGAAACAGGAGAGTATGTGTGTGTAAGAGAGTTCAGAACAATGTATTGTTCGTCTTTGTTAAGGTGAGAGTATAAGCATTTATAGTTTAAGGCAGGCAGAAGAATTAGGTAAAAATAACAGTTTCAACAGTAATTATGAGAGTAAGCAGTCTAATAGAATCAAAATTGGTAAAAGACTTCCTTTGATTAAGGAGTCATACTCAAACGGTAATAAGCAGCGACAAATAAGGAAAGGAGTTATGTAAAGTTGATTTTAACAAAATATGGAAGTAGTATAAGTATGGTATAGGTATATCACATGTAAGTAAGGCTAAGTTCAGAATTCTATTTTAAAGAAAATATATGTGAGTTAATTTGACAGCAAAATCATTTATGAAAATAAGGTAAGACATAATTTATATTCTGGAAATCAGTAAGAAACCCTCGAGTGAGGTTCTAATTACAGGAAATCAGTATCAATAAAGGAGGATATCACACATTAGCGGGATAGGCATGATACAAACAAAGAGAAACAGGAAATTAGCACGTCTTAATTAAGGAAATACTCAAAAATCAATAGAGAACATTATGCAAAATCAGTGAAGTATCAATCATAGAGGTTCAGGGATTCACAAATAGAAAAGATAGCACTGATTTGGCACAACATTTTGAGAATAAGTGCAATAAACATATAATGGACAACAATCAGAATCATAGGAAGACTAGTAAGGTAAAATCATATAGAAGTTAGGGATTCGTATAGAAGACAGTACGAATCACAGCATAGACATGATATAGGCAAAAATAATCGAATCCAGAAACCCTAATAGGCAAACATGGGGTAAACTCTCAAAATCAATAAGTATTCATGAGAACACAATAAACATAATAGAACAGGTAAACATACTATCGCAAAGAAACTTGGAACCACCGATTGAAATCGAGAACTTTGGTTTTTTAAAAAAAAAACAAATCAGACAAGATGGGGGAAAACTCACACAATGTTTAAACACGGTAAAATCATAAAATAATGCCGAGAAACCAGAAAAAGAACAGTTTTGAAAGGGATTTTGAAAACCCAGTTCGAAAACTAAAAAATAGTTTAAGGAGCTGAAGAATCTTTAAAGAAAACATGGAAAGAACTCATGATTGGTATAGATCTAAAATAATCGGGAGATTTAAAGAACTAGGGTTTCGAAGAGAACCTAGAAAAAATAAGAAAGCCTTAAAATGTTACTGGCTTTAACCCAAAGGTTATAGATCTTACTCAGACGACCAGAGGTGGCCGAAAATGGCATGAGAACCCATGGGGTGAGTGAACCGCCTTCTGGCTTCTCTGAGGGCCTCAAGGTAGTGATACCCGGCATAGGAAGGAGAGTCATGAGGTTGGGAGAGTGGTGAGACCACCATAAAGACCGGCAAGGCAACGCCCCGTGAGAACCATGGCGGTTCTAGCAAAGAGCGTATGAGATAGATGAGAGAAGAGGACAGATGAGTGTAACGAGAGAATGAGAGGGGGAAATGAGGGTTTGGGGTAGGTCGTTTAGGGTTAATTAAGGCAAGGGATAATCTGAGTCGTTGATCAAAATTGATCAACGATTTAGATTAAAACACAGGTTGGGTCGGGTGATTTCAATGGATTGGGCCTAGGTATTATGTTAATTTAATTGGGGTAGGGGCAAGATTTAATTAGGCTAAAATTAGAACAAAATTGGCTATTTGTTAAATACCCGATTAAATAGATACATAATTAATAAAAATAGCTAATAATTACATAAAATGAAATTAATGCTAAATAGGTGAAATTAAGGTAATTGACTAATATTAAAAAAATATAAAATAACTAACTATTGAATTAAAATTGTATAAAATGTATAATTAGGCTATAATTGCAAAATTGTTGTAATTATAGCCAAATAATGCCAAATAGACTAATTTGTGAAATAATTAAATCCTAATAGGATTAAAAATGATATATTGAGCTAGAAAATATTTTGAAATTATTTATAATATGATTTATGAATAATTATTGAATATAAAGTACTGAATAAAATTTAGAAAATAAATTGATAATAATGTGGAAAATTGTGAAAAAATACCAGTTATTATAAAAAGTGATTTTGAAGATATATCTGCAAATTTAAAAATAATTTGAGAAAAAATTGGGTATCAACACCTGTGTGTAAATTGATACATCGACTTATAACCTACTCAGATGCATCGTTGAATGTTCAAAACAAAACGTCACGACCTATATCAATTAATCTGTTATAATTGATTCATCGACTTATAACCTAGTGATGAATGAATGTAATTCATTAACTCTGTTATAATACAAATAATGAATACAATATCATATACTATAGCATGCTATATATGTAGTTAAAGCAGCACGAAGTGTGTGTGTTATACACTTGTAAATTGATTCATCGACTTATAACCTACTCAGATGCATCATGGAATATTAAAAACAAAACATCTCGACTTATCTCTCTCTCTCTCTCTCTCTCTCTTTCTCTCTCTCTCTCTCATATATATAACAAGCTTCGTTGTACAATTTTAACTACATATATAGCATGTAGAGTATATTTTAGTGTTTCATCTCTTGTATTACAAAAGTGTTAACGGATTACATTTATATTAGTTAGATAGTAAATATAAAAGTGATTTTTAATTTTGACCAATGTTGACCTGAAAAGCGACCAACTTTGGTCGCTAATTATCCAGAAATTAACATTAGCGACCAACTTTGGTCGCTAAATTTAAATCAGATTTATTTTATATTTTATATAATATTTCAAATAATAATATAATTGTTAAACGTTAGAACGGAGTCCCAGATTGGCGACCAAAGTTGGTCTCTATCTGCTTCCCATTTCTTAAGCGACCAACTTTGGTCGCTAATTTTAAATTATATTTATTTATATTTTATAATTTTTTTAAATAATAATATAACTATTAAAATTTTATAACTGGGTCCCAGATTAGCGATCAAAGTTGGTCTCTATCTGCTTCCCCTTTCTTAAGCGACCAACTTTGTTTGCTAATTTTAAATTATATTTATTTATATTTTATAATTTTTTTAAATAATAATATAATTATTAAAATTTTATAACAGGGTCCCACTTTAGCAACCAAAGTTGGTCGCAAATTTTAATATTTCTTTGACCAAGCATGTCTAACCAGTTCGGTCAATATTTTGACCACATTATCGACCAAAAAGTGACCAACCTTGGTCACTAATATATTTAGAATTATTTTTTAATAATTTTTTCCAGTTTAGCGACTAACTTTGATCGCTTTTCTTGACAGACCAATTTTAATCGCAAAATGTTGATCGCTTTTTTCCGAATTTTTAGTAGTGTTCATATGTGGGGTACTTTGTAAAATTCTACATGCCAGTATCGTGGATTATTCTAAATATTGGCTATATTTTTATGATTGAAAAAAGTACTAGCATACACTTTTTTATGCACTAATGGCATGAAATATATTTATTTGCATTGATAACTTTAAAGGTAAACGGTAAAAATTTCATTTAAATTGAGCATGAGTCGGTAAGTAGAAGTCAGCCGAATTTACATTAAGTGTGATTTGTTGATATGACCAAAAATGTGAGTAATATATTGGAGCTGATCAAATCACACTAAGTGTGCAAAAAACTTCCAGAGCAGCAACGATAAGAGTTTGTTTAACCTAAAAACGGATAACAATTGAATTTACACGCAATTTTAAGGATACGTGATATAATTTGACAGAAACTGAAAAAATATATAAATTAATATTGAAATTGGCTGTAAAAAAGAAATAAATGCAAACCAAACGAATCGTATAGCTTTGACCCTCGAGTTAGGTCATCCTCAAACCAAGTGAAGATTCCGCTGGTATATGAACAGAATAACAAAATATTGAAGGCTAAAAGAAGGCAATGTATCACTTTGTATTGCGTAAAATGTAATGAATCCTCGCTTGATTACGGATATTTCGGCTTTCCGTTATTTGACTCGGCAAATTTTCCTCGAGTCTCGCTTGATCTTTATTTTGCTCGGTTTCGATCTTGGCCAATCTCGATCTTGATCGGTTTCTACGTCACAAGCTCAACAATATAACTCGCACCATGGCTCGATATAACACGAGGTTGAACCTTGGCCTATCATTTTTCGGTCTCGATTAATCATACGAAAGGCAAGCTCGATTTTGACCATATACAGAGTTAAATCTTATATGGTCTTTGTTAGATTTCTGTCCTTTTTCTTATCAGATAGGCCTGAGGTATATTCGATAAATTGACAAAAAAACAATGAATTAAGTAGCTTATTTATGTTGAAAGGCATGATTCGTAGCATGGTTAGGCCTGGGCCAAGCAAACTGGCTCTACCTTCAACTTTGAAATAACAGTGCCTAATTACTAATGCTAGAAGTCTATGATTTGCTATTAGTTTAGACTTATTTAAATGGAACTGATGCCAGCTTAACTTGATAAATGGGTACTCCTAGACTTAATACAATGTCACTTTGCTCAATTTTTACATCTCTACCCCAACACCAAACACAATCTCACATTAGAAGCAAGTAATTAGTCCTACTCGTACTGCAGAGACCCCTTGGGTCCATTACTATCGATGTCGTGCTGGCCGACGAGTCCGATCACCATTATTTCTCCAGGCAAAAAGCTCAATTTTTCGTCGAAAATGAATACCAGAGCTGCAACAAAGTTTTTTTTTTTTGTATCCTCTCATCCAACGACAGGTGTTTTCAGTGAAAGTTGAAAGGGGCCAAAAGCTCTGCCTTATCACTACTAGAAAATAGCTAATTTTCGACTGTCAAAACGGTCAAAAAATGGTCAGAAAATATTAATTTCCGACTATATTCAAACCGAAAATTCATAATCGTAAAATAGTTGGTCAGAAATAGTTTGCGATTGAATATGTCTGTAATTTGCTAATTCCCACTACTGTAGTCGCAAAATAATTTATAATTATTTATTTATTTATTTATATTTCCCACTATTGTGGTCGTAGATCTAATTTAATATTATTTTTAATTTAATTTTTCTGCTACAGCAGTCGCAAATGTTCCTGAATCTGGAAAATTTTGAAGCACTTTGCGACTATTGCGGTCGAAAATCAGTCAGAACACTGGGAATTGGCAGATTTCAACTCTTTTAAATCAACACCACCTGTCAATTCAAATTTACCGCAACTAAACAATTAATCCACCATCCCAACCTCAATTCTCCATTCCAACTAATCAAATCCATAAAATGAAAACAACTATAAAAAACATAAATATTTGTAACTAAAACGTCCAACGAGAGTTAAACATTCAAGCATCATTCAATATAGTCTTAAATATTACAATTATAGTCAAGTGTAAATATTACCAAGTCTAAATATCCAACCACAACAAATAATAATGTTTCAAACATTACTGCCACAACAAACTAAAACTCATTGTCCCGCCATCTTCTCCATGCAAAGGATCAAATGGACGTCCAATCATAAATTTCTCCACTAGACTCTGCAATTTGTTAAAATTTATGCGAACTTCTTTACATTCCTCCTTCAATTCTTCAACGTCTTTTCGTAATGCTTCCATCTCTTCGTGATTCTGCGAATAACTCGCATCACCAGATAACAATGTCGTAGAACGACCTATGAAATGTTGTGATCCAAGACCGTATGTTCTACCTTTCTTTGTGCCACCAACCACATACGTCCATATTGAAACTATATTATTAAGTGACACTTATGTAGAGCTAGGGCTAGCATCCTCAGAATCGAGTTGACTTTGACGTCATTCCTCCAAGCGATTTTGATAGGGCTTCCTGAAATTAAAATGTTAAGCATTAAATTATGTTATATTAATAGTATGAAGCACCAACGTTATACTAACAGAAAGAAGAGGCAGACTAGGAAGAAACTAGTAGTTTTTGTTGGACTTTAAGCATTGGGCTTAAAAGTCTAAGAGTGTGAATTGGGAAATGGTGGGAAATAAAATGGAAGGAAATGACAATTTGAATCAAGTGAGCTTTTGTCATGAACTTTGTACCACACTGGTGAAAGACAACTACACTTGTGTGTATAAATATATGATCACTTCTTAGATCTCTTAAAAGGAGTTGAAGAGGATGTATCCTCGCGCCGTCGTCATCACTCGCTCGGCTCGGATTTGGATTTGGATTTGGAAAATGATCGATAAGATTATTTTTTGGACAAAGTTTATTTAATAATTAATTAAATGTCAGTCAGTTCATTAACAGAATTAACTGAAATCCAAAAAAAAAATATTGCTTTTGCTGAACGTTGTTTTCCTTCCTGAACAGACACTTTTTCCTGAACAGACATTACACCTCTTTCAATAATTGCTTATAAATTCTGAGGCATGGCTTCTTTTTCCACTCACTGAAAAAATTGAGATCATTTTGAATACTGCACTCTACTTCGCAGTCTCTCTCTCTCTCAAATTCGTAAGTGCGAGTTTGCTCCGTTTTTTGAGTTTGTTGGTATCCAACAGTTTGTATTGCCACTGTTGCAGGAAGGTTATTCCGTTTCATCCTGGGAGGATTTAATCCATTACCTTGGCAACTTGTGAGAGAGTTAAAATTCCTTAAGGACACACAAGGAAATTGCGGACTCGAAATATTTCTTATCGTTTATATAATTTTCTGTTTCTTCTAACAGTTCTTCTGATTTTCTAATTTTAACACAGAGGCGGAAATAGTTTTTTACTAAGTTATATAGTTATAAAGTAGGAAAAGGTGGTAATAATGAACCAATGCATTGCCCCAAATAGTAAGGTGTATCATTCAAGACAAGGATCAGATTTATTTGACAAAAACACTATAGTAGTGAAAGAGGTTTTAAATATGAAAATAGTTTACTTTGATCTCGAAAACTACATTTTTAAAAAGAACTAATTCATTAGAATGCATCGCATGTTTTTTTATAAAGTGATTACATTAAAATATTACCGATTCCTTGTAAAAAATCATATGTAGAACATTGTTTTTGTTTGTTGAAATATAGAGCAAAATAAAGAGAGAAGAGAGAGTGGAGTATTCAGCATTCATTGTGTCTCAAAGTATTTCACTCTCCCATAGGAGAGAAAGCTAAAGTAAAAATATTATGAAAATCTAAATCTATGTTTAAACACGAATTTCGATTAAATAAAGTGTCGAAGTTTTATTAAGTAGTATTTCAGTTGAAATATTAATTAAACCACTTATCAATTTTGGATTCTCTATTTTAAACGAAGGTTGAAATAATAACAAAATTCTGAAATAAATATTTATATTTACAAATAATATGTTTGTCCAAAACCCCCATTAGGACTCCAAAGAATTGATAATTGATAATTGACCCCGTAAGTCCTTGCATACTTTTTCTGGGGTAACGGCCAATGCACGGCCGACGCCGTTAAGTCGTAATGTGGAGCCAAGACAAAGCAGTAGAGCCGTGACGGACGCCAGTATACATTTTCAACCAGAATTTCATACAATCCCAGAATTCCGAGCCCCGCTCGAGAAGGCCAGCTGCCAAACCCCTCTGCAGCTTTTTTTGCTGACACTCTAATTCCTGCAAATATTCAATTCGAATCCCTGTAATTTCCCGTATTCATCCTTATAATATCTCAAAACTTCAATTGATTGCGTGGAAAGCATCTCCAGCGTCACGGTACATATCCTCTAACTATAACTTCTTCCCTTTTCCCCCTTATTTGCGGTCTCGTATCACTGGGAAAGGGTTTGATAACTGATTTTTTCGCTGTTCATTTGGCATCGAGCTATGATAATTGTGGTGGTAATTAGTAGCTTAAAAGAGGATTACTTTTGGGTATTTTAGTTTTTTTTTTGGGTATTGCAATTATAGGCTTGGTTCTTATATGGCCCTTTGGTGGTCTTAATTTGTTATTTCACTGGTAAAGGGTTTGATAATTGAGTTATTGGACTTTTCAATTGGCATTTAGTTATTGATAATTGAGGTGGGTATAAGTAGGAATTTTGCTTTATAGGAGATTACTTTTCGGGGATCTTAGGTTTTCTGTTTAATGCAGTTTTAGGGTTGGAATTAGCGGAGAGGCAGCTATGAAGAGCCGGTCTCACCGGCTTCCTGTTGCAAACCCACAGGATGACTGGGTGGATGGTTCATGGACAGTGGATTGTGTGTGTGGTGTGAATTTTGATGATGGGGAGGAGATGGTGAATTGCGACGAGTGCGGTGTGTGGGTACATACACGTTGCGTGCGCTATGTCAAGAGTGAGAAGCTGTTTGCGTGTGATAAATGTAAGAATAAGTCCAGGAGGAATGATAGCGAAGAAACTGAGGTTGCTCAGCTGCTTGTTGAGTTGCCCACCAAGACTTTGAGGATGAATCCTCCATATCCTAATAATGTGCCTATCCGAAAGCCCTTTAGGCTTTGGACTGATTTGCCAATGGAGGAAAGGGTTCACATGCAAGGTGTTCCGGGTGGTGATCCAGCTTTATTCTCTGGGTTATCATCTGTATTTGGTCGTGAATTGTGGAAATGTGGTGGTTATGTTCCCAAAAAGTTTAATTTTCAATATAGGGAGTTTCCTTGTTGGGAGAATGAAACAAGGGAGGCTCACGATAACACCAGTGACAAAGGCAATGAGATGACTACTGGTAATGGTGCTGGTGCTTTATTCTTGTTGTCAAAAGAAAACCGCTTGTTTTCACCGGCAGTTAACCCTGTTTCTGATAAGCCGGTTATTGAATCTAACGGTGCTATGGATTCAGATGCAACTACACGCTCAGCTTATGATGTGAAGAAGGGCACAGGTTTATTGGGCCCCAGCATGATACAAGGCAGCAAACGTAAAAAAGAAGAGTTTGGGATGTCCAAGGACCAAAGTGGTAAGAAGAAGTCTAAGATCGTTGAAAAGGAGGGATATCTTAAGAAAGGTACTCATGCTTCTAGACCAGGTGATTAAGCTACTACCGTTTTTTTACTTATCTGAAAAAGAAAATAACTTTGATACTTTAGCATCTAGTTCATATACACCCATCTATATGTATATAGCTTTGCTTGCATGCCTAATACTTTCGTGATTTCCAGTTCATATATATATATACTGTGGCGACTTTCAAATGTTGATTTGTGTTACTGCTGCTACTGCTGCTTCGTCTACTATTTGAATTGCTATTAGTACTGCTATGACTGTTATATTTTTCAAGTTATAATGGAATTAACTCAGGAAAATTGCAATTTTATAAAGACAGAGGCCCCGTGGCTGTCAAGACAGATATTCAGAGAACAAAATTTGGAAATACAAGAGAAGTTCTGGCTGCTGTTGGCATTTTGGAAGGACCCCGTATACTGAACCACGACACAAAAAGCTACTGTGACATTCCAGCTTCAAGTGAGTGCTTTTCAAAAAATGTATCTTTTGATGTGTCTAAACGCTGCTCGACAAGTGAAGCACATCCACGGGAAGACAAGATTAGAAACCATGTTCCTGCTAGGGTAGAGGATTCTCCTATGGAGAATGATGGAGCAGCAACAATTTTAGAGCGTAGTGATTCTGCTAGTTTACCTACAATAGATGAGGTATGTCATCAGGTTCTCATGCTACAATTTCCTGTGATCATGTGGTGACTTCTTTTGGCACACATCGCCCCAAGTTTATGACCAATTATGTCCAATACCACATTTTTTCAAGTGGTAGAGTAATTTTTATGTGCTATAATCCTGTTTGCACTTAAGTTTGTAAAACTTTAAGGTCTGGAGAACAAATCTTTGTAGGCAGGTCGAAGATAAGCTATTTCATTTTTATTTCTGAATTTCAAAACAAACAGAAAACACATGAAAACATTGTCTCTTTCCCTCCCCTTGGTTATAGAGGTAAAAAGAATGGACTTGACCTCGTCAGATTTACAAATGATCTTATTAGAAATGAAAAGGAGATAAAGTCTTCTTACTATTTTTTTTTTGTTGCAAAAAGCACCAAAATTCCTCACACATTCTCTTTCTTGACGAGTCTAAAACTCCTGACACTTTCAAAGCCAGTGAACCTTCTTTGGTGCTCTATCTCTTCTCGCCACCATTATTTTATTCATCAGTGCTTTCTGCTTGGAAAAGTTAGCACTTAGTAGGAAGTGCTATGAGCGTAACTATGCAATTTGGGAAGTCCAGAATGCCATAACTCGTCACCTTCCCCAATTTGTGATGATATCGAAGTTGACCTTTACAATTATATAATTCTTATTTTTTTAAAGGTTAACCATGTTTAAATCCAATAAGACATGAGAGAATGTTTATGCACGTATTGAAACATGTTAAAACTGGAGCTTATAGCATTTGTTAAGCGACTGAAAGTAATTTAAATCTAGCCATTATGGTGAAGCACGTGGATCTGAAGTGGACTGGTCGACTGGGTCAACCGTGCTGGTAGGGCAGCTGGTTGGGTTTTGATAAAGCATGAGAGAATGTTTATGCACGCGTTGAAACATGTTAAAACGGGAGCTTATAGCATTTGTTAAGTGACTGAAAGTAATTTAAATCTAGCCATTTTGGTGAAGCACGTGGATCTGAAGTGAGCTGGATCAACCGTGCTGGTAGGGCAGCTGGTTGGGTTTTGATTAAAGAAATAGAAGATGATAGATAGTTATTGGCTTTCATCTGGGATGGAATGGGAGGTGATAAGGTCGTGTGTTTTTCTTTTTTCCCTTGCTCCCTCTACAATCTAAGAAAGGGGCTATAACAGTTGAATGGGTTTAGGTTTATGCAGAAGTTATTGTCAGTAGTCGACTTTCTCTTTTACCAAGTAGAATATGCATTATTTTGATGCTCGTTTTCATTCATATTATATATGAAGCGCAGTTGGCTGTTCTTTCAGGCCAAGTTTCTATTAAAGCTATTGTCAGTTGCTGGATTTCTCTCTTACCAAGTAGAATATGGATTACTTTCATGTTTTACTGTCATTGCATGTCAAGTATGTAGTGTCATTAGCATTTTATGCTGGCCAAGCTTAGGGCTATGTAGTTCCTTGAGAAATGCAAGTTTATCGACTATGCCCTCCTGGTTATGGGTCTGGTGAAGATGCAGATTTTGGATCGAAAATGTCTTACTGAGCCCTACCTTTTATAAAGTTGTGGAGAGAAGGGAGCTGTGCATCATGCTAATGTTTATTATTTGTTCTTGATTTTTCTTTTCTTGTTAAGGAATTCTTGTGTAATAACATCGATTGTGAAATTAGGTTGCTACTAATGCTACCAACAATAAGGAAGAGGTTGCGGTATGTCTTGGGACTGAATCACAGATGGTGGAGCCCATGATAGAAAATGTTACATGTCGTGGTCCAGACATTAAAAGGCATCCAAATATTGAAAGTTCAAGCGATGATAAGGTCAGTTGCTCTTCAGAACTCGATGCTAAATTGACAGCAGAAGTCCATTCTGATCCTGCAGGCCTTGAATTTCAATATTCACTTTCAAGCAATGGTAAGTTGGATATAACAAAATCCTTGCCAAAACCTGCATGGATATCTTCAGGATGCTTGTCTGAAAAAACTGAAGTAAATATTACTACTGTAATCAATTCAGAATATAGTGACTGTAAATTAGAGGAAGACGATAAAAAGTCAACAATGGGTGATAATAATATAACTAATACTGATGAATCACCCAGTGCTCTCTGTCAATCTAATCAAGAACCTAAGATTGCTGAAGTTGCGGTAGGACCAAGGAAGAGTTCAGGACACAAGGAAAGTTCAAAACCTGTTGAAGATGCACCTAGATCCAGCTTACCAGTCACAAATCCTTTACCAGCTTCTAATCACCGTAAAGTAGTTTTATCCATGGGAAAGTCATCTGCTGGAACAACAAAGTCTTCTGCTCCTGAGAATCAAACATCCTCAAAAGCTTGTAATCACGATTCTAATGGTAGACCGAGAGGAATGTCTGAGATTAATCTTAGTAATAAAAGAGAGAGTTCGTCAATGGATTCTGGTAGGGATGAGGAGAGGCGTGAAAGACCAAAGAAAATGTTGAAAGAACTCCCGAAGTCATCAGTTGGTTCGGCATCGAAGACCTCGCAGTCGACCAAGCTCTCTCATGCTCCGGTGAAGCGAACAGTATCAGAAGCAAAGGATTCAGTCCTCAATTCGTCTGCTAAAACATCAGCTGTGCGTAGCAACCCTGTTGGTTCACACTCTGCAGAGTCTTCTACTTCACTACAAAGTGAGAGTGCCTCACACGTACATAATAAAGCTACAGGTACACATTTGACACAAAAAGGTGAAAAGATAAACCAGCCCAATTCCCAACCATCTTCTAAAGTGAATACACATCTGATGCATCCTCCATCTTCGTCATCTCCTGCGGCACTAAGTGATGAAGAGGTAGAAATTGAATTAATGAATTTATAAAGCTTACTGTTTTCTCACTTAGCTTACGCTTGTCCATCATCCATATGTAGCTTGCTCTACTGCTTCATCAAGAACTTAATAGTTCTCCTAGAGTTCCTCGAGTGCCACGGATGCGTCATGCTGGTAGCTTACCTCAGTTAACCTCCCCAACGGGTACAAGTGTGCTAATGAAGCGAACATCTAGTGGTGGAGGAAAAGATCATGGTTTGGTAAGCTAGATTTTTTCCTGTAATGGTCATTCACTGCTTTTTTTGGATTTATTCTGACTTGTGTGTTTATATTTGCTGTAGACATCTAAAAGGAAGTCAAAGGATATAGGCAAAGATGCTTCAAACTGTTCCCAGGAAGAGGTGGTTCAGGAAACTAAGAAATCTGAGAGATCAATTTCTCCTGGTTGTAGGAGAGAAGAAGATTCTGTTATTAAGAGAGAAGGAGATGGTGGATCAGCAAAAAGTGTGCAGTCTCTGAAGAATAGTAACATACTTGCCTCCAATACTTCTGCAAGTAGTAGTTTGTGTGCCTCAAAAGAGGCAAATAAGCAGAACTTGTCCTCAATACACAATTCACCAAGTGCGGCTGCTGATGATGATGCAAAAGTGGTTGGACATCCTTCGCGTCGTACTTTACCAGGTTTTGCCTTCTCGAGAGTTATATATGCTGGATGTTCTTAAAAAATAATTCCTTATATTTTGGATTTTCTGATTGTTACTGTGAAATTCCTCCTTATTGTTGCTACATATTTTTCTGCATTTTTAGGCTTGCTTGCTGAGATTATGAGCAAAGGTCAAAGAATGACTTATGAAGAGCTTTGCAATGCAGTCCTTCCGGTACATTTGCTTTAATGAGATAAGATACAATCTCTTTCTGGTGTTAAATTTAATTTGTCTTCTTGTCTTCCTTCTTTTGCTGTAGCACTGGCCCAACTTGAGGAAGCACAACGGAGAACGTTATGCATATTCAAGTCACTCTCAGGCTGTTCTTGATTGCTTAAGGAACCGAAGTGAATGGTCTCGCCTGGTTGATCGAGGTCCCAAGGTATGCTTTAACAATTCCTGTGACATTTTATCACTTGGTTTGATTTTTTAACTTAAAACATCCCTTAAGTTTACCTAGAAGTTTAAATTCATCCTTAATATATTGTAACTAACAGGGAATACCCTTAATGTTTAAGACTAACAGTGAATAAACAAAGCCTCCATTCTAAACTAAATGACATGTTTCAGCCTTCTCCAATTCTGAAAGACTCAACTAAGGTTGCCATTTAAGTCATCTGCCAAGTGCTTTTTTACACACTTCCTAAGAAAGAAGGGAAGACTTGGAGAAAGAGAGAGTTATGAGAGATACAACACAAATTCAATAACCAGCTCTGTGGGTTCAACTGGTACATCTTTCTGACAATGAGAATCTCCACATTCTTACCTTTTCAGAAGCTTGTTGTTGGTAACACTGGATTGCCATATATATGGCATCGAAAACTTGTTGTCCCTCAAATTTATTAGACGTGGAATGAAAAAGAAAATTCTTCTGTTCACCATGGATTTCTCTTTGTTCATAGAATCCCGGAGCTACCAGTTCCTCTTTGCTAAAGTGGTGATTGCACCCCAAATGAGGGAGAAGAAGAATGTTCTTTATTTTGACTATAAAAGAAATAATTCTCCTAGTATTATTTAGGAGTATTAAAAAGGGTTTCCCTTAGTATGCAGCCAAAGTGCGATTTGGCTGGTTCCATGAACATACTGTGTGAAGGAAATAGGCAACTGTGCTATGTTTCCTTTTACCTTTCCAAACTCCTGCAGTAAATCTGGATAGCTCTTGCAATTAAAGAAACTTGTCGCATCAATGGTTGAGTTGATGAAATTTCTTAAAGTAATATGTTACTGTGGCTATATTTAATTGTTGAGCGAGGCAAGGTTCAATGTTAGGCAGTCGCTTGTCCCTGAGTGAGGTCATTGGGAAGAATCGATGGTGTGGACATCAAATATTGGGAAAATAGTTAGTTTTGAAGGCTCTGGCTGATTTATGCTTCACCTCGATTTCTTTTGAAAAAGAGTGAATGTCGAATTTTGTTGTCTTGATCTACTGATCTCCTTGTAAACCTGCCCGATTGCGTGCCCACCCAAATAAGGCAGAAAACCATCCATGAAGCTTAGATTACAGCTGAAAGGAACTATGTTGATTAATGCTTGTTAAGGAATGGTGTGCATATTCAATTTATCATTTGGATTCATATTTGACTTATATCCTTTTAATGTTTAACTTTTCTTTATCAGACCAGTACAAGTAGGAAGAGACGCAAGCTTGATGTTGATTCCCAATTTACTGAATCAGAGGATAATGAAGATTGCATGGATAGAGCTGCAAAAGATGTCAGGAACAGAACTTTTGAATCAAATCAGGAAGAGTTTCCCAAAGGCAAGAGGAAGGCGAGAAAGCGCAGGCGACTGGCTCTTCAAGGAAGAGGCATAAAGGATGTGAGGAGGCGGCACAAGGCTGAGGTTTCCAGTGATGAGGAGATTGCCTTATCCTCTGAATCTCGTGAGGACAGCATGTTCAGCGAAGATGAGGTACAAGGTGTTGAAATTTCTGCAGCTGGAAATGAGGCCTCTGCCAGCTCTGATGAGAGAGTGACCATGTCATAATTTGTGTTGGGTGCTTTTTTTTTTTTTTCGTGGGGTGTTTAATACATGACCTCTATGATTAGCAACACTAACTCGCAGATCTTGTTAAGTGGCAATAACTTTCTATACTAACTGCAGATTCTTGCATACATGAGGTTACGGCACTAGAGTCATTGTTTATAGGATGTGTGTTGACTGGTAGCATTGGCCATGTCATGTACCAGTCCGATTTGCATGTTTGCTGGTATGTGTTCTTGGGTGGCCTGGGTATACCATCAGTTGCCTGTTGATACTTTATGATTTTGAATTGTAGATGAAAGTTGTCTGTGGAAGCTGTAATCTGCTGTAAATAGTTTAGATGCTCCACAACTTGTAAACTGCAGATTTTTTTTGTGTGTATTTGTGCTCGCTGAAAGTTTTGAAGCTTCTGTGGATGGAAGCTTGGCAATTTCAGCTATTCCCTCCACAATTTTTGTTCGTTGCTTGATTCGCTAGTATTTGGATTCGGAAGCAACGTTGAGCAGCTTACGCAAAGTGCTTTTGAAGACGTCTCTGTTTGATTCTTGCTCCATGCTTTAGTTCTACTTGCTGCATTTCATTCTGTAAGCCGAAAATAATACTTGGACAATAAGAAACAATTTAGACCTCTTTAAATGAGTAATTGTTTGAGGGGGTAAATATCTCTCTCCCATCACGGTCTTGTTAACAATTATGAAAGGTATAAATTTAGAATACATTTTGAACAACCTCTAATATACCTGTGTCTTATTTCAAGTATAAAAAAATCTATATTCTTATTCACACAGAAGATTAAGTGCTTTGACTTTACACTAGTCATATCAACTTTAAGTTTTTCGAGCCATTTGCTGATAATCATCGCCTCAAAGTCAAAAGTAAATTACTAAAATACCTCTTAAAAGCTGAAAGCCCATCTTATCCTTTCTTTGAATGCTACTTTTATATACTATTGTTTTTGTACTAAAAGGTAAATTTAGCTTTCAATAAATAACAATAGGCAGTATAAGTAAATGATAAATGTGTATGTTGCACCCTTTCAACTCCTAGATAAAATTGTATTACTCTGCAACCTTTTAATTCCTAATTAGAATTACTTCATCTTCTCTCTTTTACTGGTCACCATCTCCGGCATACATAACTCATCTACAAAATATCAAATAAGGTGCACCTTTTTCTTTTATGTTACTTTTTACAAGTATTTTGGGATCGCTGTACTAATTGTCGGCTTCATCATGGCTCCTAATTAACTGGTGTAGTTAATATTTTTTGATTTGTTTTTGTCTAGAGAATATCTTTGTTTATAAAGATTTTTTGCGACAATGCGGTTTATCATTTGATCATATGATTCTACTAAAATTATAATTCTCTCTATGCTCATTTTTTGTGTTTTTATTTTATTAAACTTTATTTGTTTATTCTTTGAAAAGGTGTACTTCAACACTAGTGATTAAAAAGTAGTATTCTAATGCTGCCAAAAATATATTGTAGTCAAATACTATATATTGTCTTTAATTTTCTCCTATTGATTTTTGCTACTGAAATTGGTCTTCCTTTTCTTTCTAGAATTCTTTTCTTCTCCTTATTAACCCTTCTTTATTTTCTGGCCTCCAAGTAATGTGGAAGGTGCAAACTTTAATTGGAGACAAACTTTTAATATTTCATGTAGCTACATTCTTTATATTCTGATCCTCTTTAAAAGAATGATTTTCACTTGAAATTAGACTCTAGGAAAAATAAATTCTTTTTCCATAGGATGCTTAAAAATTAGATTAGGCATTCCACACCCCTTTGGTATTGTATATTGACGTCTTGAATATATGAGGCAAAATTATCTAAAACTTTGCATTTGTATCTCCTATAAAGCGCTTTTTGTAAATATTTTTGACGCGTAATATACAATGGACGAGTCAAAGCGCTACATAAATGTATGTTGGTTTCTACTCATATGTACATCGTATCTATCTAACTAAAGTTATCTAATCATTTTTATTCAACAATTAAGTTTGAGCTTGTATTTTATCTCAAAATCTTAAAAATTCGTGCATCTTATGACACAGTATTATTTTATATTAATTTAAAAGTTTGTACTGATTGACATGGGATACACGTCTCCAAAAACTTAGTTCTTTATAGGTGGAAAGAAAAATTTATAAGTCATCAAATAATAATAGTAAGAGAAACCGCAAATATTGAATGTAAACTAATTATAATTCGGTATAGGATTGAGTCTTGCCAGGCGAGGCTGTTTTCCTTTAAATTTGAGTGGAACAAGAAAAAAGAAGAAAAGTAGAGTCGGTATTGTCGTTGTTGATTGAATATATTGAGGTAATATTTGGAGCATTTCGATAATGTAAAAGAAAAAGAGCAGCAGAAAGAAAGAGTGGTAAATACTATATTCAACTTACCAAAAAATTAAAAAAGGAAATACAATATTGGCAAAAGGGGGAAAGATTAGTGAATTGGAGAAGGTAGAGGGTGTGATTGGGCATATCATATATATATATAAAAGGTAGGTGGAGGAAAACTCAAAAGACAGCAAGGGAGAGAAACGGTTTGTGTATTTGTGCAGCACATCAAAATTCCAAATCGGGGGAAATTTGGGTATTCTCCTGTAATCTAGGGTTCTTCCTTCCCATTTACCTCCCTTTTTTCGCTTTCCGATCCTTAGGGTTCGTATATTCTTTTCTTTATACTCTTATATAATTTTGGAGAATCCAATTTATTCAGATTTTCTTTTTTGTTTTTATTATTTATAGTTGAAACTTTTCTATTTGTTTGTTCATATTTTGTAGAAGTTGAGTTGTGGATCATGACGATTCCAGATTCGGGATACATGATGGAGAATGGATCTATTAAATTGCCGTGCACGCCTGAACAAGAGGCTAGGATCATTCAGGAGCTTACCCGCAAAGCTGAATCCAATTTGCGACAAGGCAATACCTATTATGTTATTTCTAACAGGTTCCTCATCCCCACTTTGCTTTTCTTTTATCTACTTTTGCTTGCCATTGATGCTTTAACTAGGCATTCCACGGAGTTCTCAGTTTGTGTTTCTTCTTTCTTTCTGAACATGAACAAATTATGATGATTTGCTTATTCTGAATCCGCTCTTATGCTGCTTTTCTTATCCACTCACATCTATCAGCTAACTTGTGCTTCTGCATGTTGAAAGGATTCTTCTTTGTTTTAATTATAAGGTGGTGAATGTGCTACTCCATCCGTCCCAAAATACTTGTCATGTTTCGCCTCTCGAGCATCAAACAATATGAGCTTGATCAATATTTTGACATGTATTTGTTCACCATATTGATATGACAAGAATTGCAGATTATTGTATTTTTCATATAGTTTTCGAATATCTAAAATTTAATTTAAATTTTTTTAAATTAATCTAATCTAATTTAGCTTCAAAGATTAGTCATATTGACTTTCGAGAAACGAAGCATGACAAGTATTTTGGGACTGAGGGAGTAATTCTCAGTAATTATCGCAACAAGGTATAAGAATCATAATTGTGAGAGTTAATGAAGTTGGTAAGAGAACTATGAGGTCTCAGGTTGAAATTCCAATGGAGACAAAATTACTAAGTTTTTTCTTACCGTTTGTCTTAGCCGTGGTGGATAGAGTTATCCAGTACCTGTGCGGGTGGGAGGTAATACGTACCCGGTGGAATTAGTTGAGGGTCCACTCTAGCTTGCCGGGACACCATAATTATCAGCCCCCCCCCCCCCCCCAAAAAAAATGGTTCCGAAAGTGATTGGTATTGTAAGATGTCACTGGCGATATATTTTATCCTTGAGAGTTGATACAGTAAAAATGGCTCAATTTTTCTGGCAGTGTGCCACACTTTAAGGTGTGGCTTACTAGTGGTCAATGAAGTGGAGGAGAACCATGAGGTCTTAGGTTCAAATTCCAATGGAGTACAAAAAATAATAGGTGATTTCGTCTTATTTGCTTAGTGCCGGTGGATTGAGTTACCCGACACCTGGGCTGATGTGAGGTAGCAGGTACACGGTGGAATAGTTAGGTGCAGGCAAGCTGGCCCGGACTGCAATGTCATCACAAAAAAAAAAATAATTCCAGGCAACATAGTACAGCCCGGTTTTTTCCTCACCTATATGGAAGAAAAGGAATCTATTTGTTTTCTGTGCGCCTCTCTTTTTTCTCCTCTTGGCAGAATCTACACCATGCAAAGAGTTATCGAGTTCATGCAGTAAGCACGCAACATTGGTCAAGTTAAAATCATCAACAACCTGAATGTGCTGAATCACATAGAAAGTATGAGATATATTCACAACCTAAAGCGCTATATTCACAATGATTGTTTGGATCTGTTGAAAATTTTGCTTAATATTTGGCAGAGACCAGGTTTCGAATTGTTTTAAACAAAGGCAAAAAAAGCTACTATTTGCTTTCTTCTCACCTAGTTGTGTATGGTCTTCAGTTCAGATCTTCCCTTCAATTGAATTCTCCATCTTGCTATTTCATCTTAAACTTTAAGATTATTGCTCCAAAATATGGTTGCCTATCGACACGTAAACCAGTTCCAGATAAGAAATTGATCTGATCACAGCACTGCTTACTTCCTAACTGTTTGATTATTTCTTACTTCTTTTTTCTGCTTTCACTGGTGGTGTTCAGATAGTTTGTGGAAGCCAGAATTCTTTCAATAGCTGAAGAAGAAAATAAAACATGTCAAATAAAGGGAAAACCATAAAGAGGCATGCTCATTTGGTTTTGTATGTATGTTTAGGTGGTTCATGGATTGGCAGAGGTACATTGGCCAGCCACTGGGTGCTTATCCCTTTAACGATGACGCTGCTCAATGTCAGCCTTCTCTACTGCCAAACACAGCTAGTAGACCTGGACCAATAGATAATGGCGATATAATAATTAGGGAAATTGATGGTGAGAGTGATGATCCCCAGCTTATCATAACTTTGGAAGAAGGGCGTGATTATGTGTTGGTCGCACAAGAAGTATGGGAGAAGCTCTCTGAATGGTAAGTTTTTCTTGTTTATTTCTCTTCACACTTCCCATTAGCAGATGGTGCAGTGGAACTTGTCTTGGCAACACCTCTTATGATGTTCTGGAAAGTACTCCAATTTTGTACTAGAGGCATTTTCTGTTGAAATGACAGCTATGCAATTTTCCACTGTCAAGATTAGATTATTTTTCTGTTCCTTAATAATTTTTCGTTTTCATTGGAAGGGGGAACTCAACCAGAGCAGTAGCTCTTCTTCTTGCGATTAAGTGACCGTGCTAGTTAGGGTCTCAAAATACTTCTTCAGAGCCGATTATACGAGTATTGACTTTCCACTAGGATTCTCGTGCTATTCCTTGCCCTGGTTTTTGATACATGCTAGTGATCTGCTAATATCATGAGTAAAGTATCTGAGTACTCATGTGCTTTCCTTTCCTAATCTTTTTTTATGGGGATATATACTCTACTGCCTTTAGGTACAAGGGAGGACCAGCATTGCCTCGAAAGATGATTTCTGTCGGAGATGCCAAGCAACTTATCGTGGAAGTGTTCCCATTATGTCTCAATTTACATGATACTAGAGATAGAAGTCACAAGGTTATAAGGTTAAGTAAAAAGGTATAGTACGGCCTTGCCCTCTCTAATTAAAGGAAATTCATTGTTGCCACTTCAAATAAAAAAAACACCTTATGTCAGGGTGCTCTCTTGTTATCTTTTACTTTTGATCTCTAATTAACTATCAGTCTACATCTGCTCTTTCAGCTGGTAGTGTCGTGGCTGTTTAAGAATATTGCTAAACGCACTATTTGGTTTTTTTGTGTGCTGGAGAAATATCAATCGTTTTGTCAGTCGGTTTTAGTTTAAATAAATAATTGTGGGATTTGGATCCGCTGATCATCATCGTATAATTGTGGATTTTAGATCCAATCATCGTTGTCGTTGTTGTCATTGCTGTCCTCATCATTATCATGATCAATTTAAATTCCAAATGTGATAGAAAATTAGGGGTGGTGCGTGGAGAATGATGTCTAATATGCTATTGGAGCACAGAGAAACTTTCATGGTCTTTTTTTGTACTTTTGCACCCTCTTTAACTTAGTGATTGGGTGAAACTGCTAGCTCTATGGAAGCTGCTCATAAGGTTATATTGTGGCACGTTCATTTCATTTTTGTCCTGATATTCATCAATGTGACTCTATCTTTTCTTTGCGTTTTAGTGATTTCCTCTGCTTAATTGATTTGTTTTTTTTTTCCAGTTCTTAAGTAACTCTTAGATGATGTTATATGTTTCAGGCATCTTTACATGAACTTTATAGCATAGTGTGTAGGCTCAAAGGAATAGCGCCAGAAAAGGTTTGTTTCTTTTTAGAGTAGGACACTATCTAGTTCTATTTTCATGTCATTACGCTGAGAAAAAAATTTACGCTTTTATCTGTCATTTCCTGAATTATGCAGGCACGCATCTGGGATTATTTTAATAAAACGAAGCATACAATATTAGTTGCTTCAGACCAAACACTTGAGGGCTCCAACTTGCAGATGGATCAAGATGTGAGTTTCTCATGCAATATGCAATCTGTGCATTATCATTTTATTTTTCTATGAAAACGAGAAAGATTAGATTACAGTGCTATTCCTTAATCAGACACTAAGGGGTTGTTTGGTTTACCACATTAACAAAAATAACCCCGTATAAAAGTTCCGCATATGTAATACAATGGTTGGCCTACTGTACCAAAAAAAGTCGCCAAATAACTTAATAAAACATATGGTAGGACTTAGTAAACTCTGAATTGCTAATACCTGCACAAGTTACACATCAGTACATTTTTATTGCGGGATAGGACATGAAATAAAAATAGGTGTACTCTAATATTATTATAATTTATTCAGATAAGCGTGGCCTTAGGGCTTTAGTCTAGTGGTAAGAGCGCAACTTGTAATGTGTGAGTTAGGCGCATGTCATCCGTTGGAGCCCTGATGCAAACAAAAATCCTAGTATTTAAGTGGAGAAGGGTAGTGGGATGGGACCATTATCCACGGAGTTCCGAATCGTGCACCACGGGCTCTCGGGAATTAATAAAAGAAATTCTTTAAAGCAAGCAATCCCAGTATAACAATCATTCCATTATTCACATTCCCTGCATTATAATGCTTGAATATCTAGTTTGTGAACCAAACGACCAGAGGAATGCATGAATAACTAGTTTGTTATCTCCTCCATCTCATTTTGTGTGTTAGTTTGATTGTGCACGAAGTTTAAGAGTGTAAAGAAGGCTTTTGAATCTTTAATCTTGAAATTAAAAAGTGGTCTTTTGAATCTTTATTTTGTATAACATATCAAAGCACCCTTTAGTCATGTGGTCTGAACCCATGCCATTCCTATTAGGTAGCGTCATTAAGGTAAAATGGGAATATTGAAAATAGAAAACAATATGGGAAGTGACATTCTTTTTTAAATTGACTAAAAAGGAAAGAGTTGTAAGCTTCAAATTGGGTATTGTGTTCCTCAACTGGAACTCATATTCCCTCCAACTCCCAAGTAAACATGAAATGAGGGATGGGTGGTGCTGACTACTTTCTGTTGAAGCATAGAGAGATTCCTGACTACTAAGATTCAGAGTTCTTATGATGGAGAATTAGAGTGTGGAGGAACCTTACGATACACTAACACGTTTTTAAGTAAATAAAATTTAAGAAGGCTTAAAAAAAGAAATTGTATTTGATACATTCTTTCTAGTTAATATTGCTGATGGAATGCACTCCCGCCAGATTCTCCTGGAGGTGCAAGCTGAAGGATTGCTGCCTTCTGGTTTTGGCTTCGATTCAACTGGAAACGACTTGGCATTGGTTCCAGTTGAACCACTGAGGTCATCTGTCACAATCGCTGGTGGTCCGACTTTGTCCAATGGGGTTTCTGCTGGATATAGCTCTAATACGTATCAAGGGAGTTCTTTGAGCTCCACTTATGGTGACATGGAGGATGGATATGATAGTATGAGACCTGCAAGTAGAGGCGAAAGGGGAGGGTTGGCAGGACTGCAGAATTTGGGCAACACATGCTTCATGAATAGTGCAATTCAATGTCTGGTTCATACCCCTCCACTTGTTGAGTACTTCTTGCAGGATTACACAGATGAGATCAACAGGCAGAATCCTTTGGGGATGCATGTAATGTTGCTTTTCTTTTTTTGTCTATTGTGCGAACTTTCTGTTAGGAAGATATTTGATTTAAGTTGCTAATATCTGTTTTAGTTTTACAGGGTGAACTTGCATTTGCATTCGGTGAACTATTGAGGAAACTTTGGTCCTCTGGCCGAGCACCTGTTGCGCCACGTGCATTCAAAGGAAAACTTGGTCGATTTGCTCCCCAGTTTAGTGGATATAACCAGCATGATTCTCAGGTTGGTATTGCTCGTCTTGGAGGAGTTTGCCATATCTGCCGTACGTTTTTCTCAATAGTGATTTTGGTATTTGGGAATGCTTTTGAATCGTCTGATGATATTAGATGGTTACTTGTTTACATATCATGTATGTGTCCTCCTTTATTTAATAAAAGATTTTTGGCTTTATGTCCCAAAATATTTTTTCCTATTCCCTCCGTAAGTGGGGAAATGAAACTCTTAGATGAAAGTACCCTACATTTGCCTCTAGTAAAGCCTATTTATTTTGTCGCCTTATTGCTGGTAGGTCTTGTCACTATGAGCAGAAGGTCCGAAGTTGAGATGTTTCCATTGTCTCTGATAAAATGCTGGTAGATATATTAATAAGTGATGTGCTTCTCTTTCTAGGAACTACTTGCTTTCCTCTTGGATGGATTACATGAAGATCTAAATCGTGTTAAGCAAAAACCATACTTTGAGACAAAAGACTCAGATGGTCGTCCAGATGAAGAAGTTGCGGATGAGCTTTGGAGATATCACAGAGCCAGAAATGACTCTGTTATAGTTGACACTTGTCAGGTTCTCAGCTTTCTGTCTTTTATTGTCTCTGTGCTAAACTTTCTTAAAATTGACTAGGACTGTTTCTTGTTTGGCTTTTATTTAATTGATTTTCTTTTCTACGTCCCTGACTAGATGTGGGAATTACTTTATTTCTCTTACCTTGGTCTGCTGGAGATCTAAAATGCCTTTCAGCAATGGAGGCGGATAATCACTTATCTGTTTGTCAACTAAGGCTATGTCACTTCCAGTAATTCTTTGACAGAACCCTGCTGGCATATAAAATATCTGAAATTGCTATTTGTTTTGTTGTTTGAGGGAACTAGCTTGTTTTAGAGTCTATTGCCAGCAAGTTTACTCATACTAAAACTATTTATTGCAGGGTCAATATAAGTCTACTCTGGTTTGTCCGGTCTGCAACAAAATCTCAATAACATTTGACCCCTTCATGTATTTGTCTTTACCACTTCCTTCAACAGTGACAAGGACAATGACAGTAACAGTGTTTTATAGTGATGGCTGTGGCCTTCCAATGCCATATACTGTTACTGTTTTGAAACATGGTTACATTAAGGATCTTATACAGGCTTTAGAAAGTGAATGCTGCTTAAGGACTGATGAATGCCTGCTAATTGCAGAGGTAATTCTCTTTGCCCATTTATGCACGGGTACAGCCATGTGCATGCTTATGCAAATGTATGTACTAGAATAGTACGTAGAATTGTGTTGGTGTGGCATGCTTTGCTACTATTTGTTTCACATGAATGTTCCTTGAACAGGTCTATGAGCATCGGATATTTCGATACTTTGAGAACCCTACAGATATGTTGAATTCAATCAAGGATGATGAACATATTGTTGCATACAGACTCCCGAAAAACGTGGCCCTATTAACAAGATTGGAGATTAGTCATAGGTACCAGGACAAGTAAGTTTAAGTTGTTGAATTCTGTAGTACATGTTCATAAAAAAAATCCTCGAATCTTGTAGCTAATATGCAGCTGTCAAAATTGAAACGTGCTGCTGTTTTTTCTCAGCAGCTATCCCATTGTTCATGCATTTGATAATTTACTAGTGTTTTGCCTGTCTTGCTCTTAGCAGCTGGAGTGAAAATATTGATTTATGAACATGTTTAGGTGAATTTTAAATTTCTTAGTTGACTTGTATACATGTACTAATCGCTCATCAAGAAGAAGTAGCTTTTGGAGTTGTGTCTTCACTGTACATGTTATATCTTGTTCTTCAGCTCCTATTGATCTTTATGCATTTTCTCCAGATGTATCATAGACAGTTCGAAGGCTAGTGAGAGGAAGTTGTTCTTGACACCACTTGTCACTTTCTGGGAAGACCCGCGTAATGGAGTCGATATTGATTTTTCTGTCGATAAGGTGCTTTCTCCATTGAGAAGAAAAGCATTCATCTCACCAGAACCTGTTTTTAAGGATGGTGCAGAAAATGGTTCTCCCTCGGAAACAATTGAAGAACCAATGAACAGCTGTACTATTCAATTTGGTCATGAAGGCAGATCAATGGAGTACACAGAACCGGTGGAAAATTCCAGCAGGGGGATGACATTTCATCTTTGTTTAACTGATGAACGGGGCACCTGCTGCAGGCCAGTTGTAAAAGATACGGTGATACAACCAGCTAGCATGCTAAAGGTGGTGATGGATTGGACTAAGAAGGAATATGAACTATATGATGCCAGCTACCTCAAGGATCTTCCTGAGGTTCACAAAAGTGGACTTACAGTGAAGAAAACCAAGCAAGAAGCTATATCCTTATTTTCATGCTTGGAGGCCTTCCTGAAGGAGGAACCTTTAGGACCAGATGATATGTGGTATGTAATGACATGTGTTGTACTAAGAAGCTTGTTGCTTCTTTAGTGTGGATTAATTGTCTGTTTATAATTTTAATGCAGGTATTGTCCTGGCTGCAAGGAGCATAGACAAGCCTCCAAAAAGTTAGATTTATGGAGATTACCTGACATACTTGTTTTCCACTTAAAGCGGTTCTCTTATAGCCGATGGCTGAAGAACAAGCTTGATACCTATGTGAATTTTCCCATACATAATTTGGATTTAAGCAAGTATGTGAAATGTAAGGATGCAACTGAGAGCTCACATGTGTATGAGCTATACGCAATAAGCAACCATTATGGCGGACTAGGTGGCGGGCATTACACTGCTTACTGCAAGGTATCCTCTTAATTTGTCTTTTCCTTTTGTTGTAGAGTATTGTGCTCGTCGGCTACGTTGCACACCAGCATATATTTTTCTCGAGTTAGCAATTAATTTTGTAGCTTGGAGATCTGACATGAGCCGTTCAAGGGGCTCCTATAGTCTGGGTCGACTATAGGTTCATTGTACACCTACAAACAACTGACGGGTTCTTTTAATTTGCAGTTGATTGATGATGATAGATGGTATCATTTTGATGATTCCCATGTTTCAGCTGTCGCTGAATCTGATATTAAAACTTCAGCTGCATATGTGTTGTTCTATCGAAGAGTTAAAGTTCAACAAAATGGAGTTGTGGGAGGGCCATCCCAGTGCAGTAGAAGCTCTTGAATACCATGGGCCATTTGCTCTTTTTATCACAATGATAAGCTTTGGATGCTTCACTTTTTGCGGCAAATACTGCTGAATTCTTGGCTGGGATGGCATGGCTTGCTCGGATGTCAGCTAACATGGCTGATTGGGGCATTATCCAACCAATTAGAAGCAGGTGTTGTATCAGTAAGACTGGCACATAGGGGAAATAGAAACTGGGTAGGCTCTAGTGTTGGCTGTCTATCGAAAGTAAAAAAAAAAATTTTCCAGAGAAATTTTGTATCTTCTGGGTATCAGATGATATCCAAGTTATTCTTAAGAGGCATTATACTCTTGCAGAGTAGTATTGTTTTTGCCATTCATGACAAAAACTTATATGTAAGGGCAAAACCTTCCTTCAATCTAATGATACATCAGCGTTTTGTTTTTACCTTTGGAAGCACTATCATACGTTTTCTGGCTTTAGCGTGTTTAGATACAATTGAAGTCTCGTGGTTTTATCTTGAGATTTATGGGAGAAAGCAGAGTAACCTACATCATTGGATAGGACCAAGGGAAAAAGAGCTAAACTAGGAATTTGACAGGATGATAATAAACCTAATGCCATAACCAAAGTTGCCGCTACTATCTGATCGAAGGGGTGGAACAAAATAATCAAAGAATACAAAGACTAGTATCTATTACAAAGTTGACGGCAGTTCTCCTCCATGCACACTGGGCAGAAACTAGACTACTGTCTTTCGACTGAAATATCCATTAGTCCAAAGCTCAAATGTCAAATTGGAGAGCCAATGAAATAAAACCCAAAAGGTAGAGAGACAAGGACTTGCAGCTGGAAAGACTTGTTCCCTGAAATAAAAAGAGAATTGCACAAAAATATTAGCAGTGCGAGAAGTATCATTTGGCATTTGTTAGAGTTCTAAACAAGGAATTTTGGTTACTAATAGCTCAAGAATATTAGCAGTGTGAGAAGTATTTCTTGCTTTACTGGTAGCAACAAATTATACCCAAAAAATTTTCCATTCTTCAAAAGTATTCCAGGCATTGATACTACTACATTTCTTTTTTGGGTGGTTAATACTTCCGTAATACCAATTTGTCTTTTTATTTTTGTTCAAAATAAGTGTACATTTATATAATTAAAAAAAGTACAATTTATTTTTTCAACTCCTCACATTAAATTATGTTGCATTTTAATTACGGATAGTTTAGTCACACTAACTATTTTTATCTAGAATTTAGTATTTTTTTAATGGTGTGCACAAGCTAAATTAGTCACTTATTGTGGACCGAATGGAGTACTCATGGAACGTATAACAAAGGCAGTAGTTCATTTTACTAAGCAGAATGCATTCACCTTTCATTTCCAAACTATAAATCTAAACCTCAAGTTGTATCAATATCGGCTCAAAATATATTTAGAGAGCAACTTTATAAAATATATTAAATCATAATTCTAGAAAATAAAATTTTAAAATGTAATAAATGAAAAGAAGAAGGTAAAAGGCTCACCGAATCGGAAGTAATGGCAAGATAGCCGGAGGAGGAACTTGCTGGGGGCAATGACGCTGACGGCGTGGTACCGGTGCCAGTTCCAGAACCACCACCGGAGTTGCTGCTATTTTTACTGACGGCGTCGACTGCCGGGACACCTAAGGGGTAGGCCTGAGATCGATCGGGATTGAAGAGGCCATAATTCCTCTCCGAGCTAGGACCAGGCTTAAGGTTCTCATTGAACAAGGCAAACACGTATATATTCAAATCGGAGTTAGGCCTCATAGGCGTTCCTTTTTTCTGACCAATAAGCTTCATTAGATTACAGTTGTACTTCCTAGCATTCTCCGGTGTAGCTCCGGCCTCGTCGGCGTCTCCCTTTGACGGCCATCCCGTCTCCGAGATCTGTACGCACACGTTTTTGTACCCAATCGAAGCTAAAGCAGAGTGAACAGCATCGATCTGAGCGAAAAGCATGTTATCGTAGTGGAGATTGGACTCTGGATCAACAATACCAGAATTAGGCTGAAACAGCACAAAATCCAGTGACACCTGCTTCGGATTTCCCTTGTAAGCAAAATAAGGATAAGCATTAATTAAAAAAGGCGATCCAGTTTTACAATGGAAGTCGACGATCTGGGTCACACAATCGATGAGATCCTTACGGAATACTCCGGCGGAAGGCGGGTAAGAAGTTTCTAGAACAGCAAGTGAATGTGCGGTGGTGACCGTTACTTGCTTATCTAATTTGAGGTTTACTAGAGCAGTGTGAACACTTTGCATAGCAGGGAGGAGATTGGAGGTTAAGGAAGTATCGTTAAATGTGAGAACTTCGTTACCGACGGCGATGCAGGTGATTTTGGTGGAAGGTAAGTAGGCTTGAACGTTCTTTTTAACCCAGGCTTGAGCTTTGGATGGATCTTTCATAGTAGAAAGGTACTCATTACCAAGACTGACGATGAATTCAATGTTGGTATTAGCAAATGCTTTAAGGACTTTTGGGTCTGCATCGTAAAGCTTCACTCTGCTAGCTCCGATGGATTTGACTAAGGGTATTACGTTTTCCGGCGAGGGAAGATTGTTGGCGATTTGGCCGTAGTTGATACCCAGAGAAGTCACCATTATTGGGCTGAAAAACAGGCATGCAAGAAGCAATGTGGTAAAAGAGCAATGCCTATGTGTGAAGGGTTCCATTACCGGAGCAGCAAATGGTTACCGGAGAAAGGAGCTAAAGCTATGTTCTATACTAAAAGCAAAATGGTGAAAGCCAAGAAAAAGGAGTGTGAAAGAGAGAGAGTGGTGACTGTGTGTAATAAGTAACGGAGTGAAAGATTATTAACGGCGGCTGCTTTTTGTGATCTCTTGTTCTTTTTAATAAATAAAATATCTGCGACAACAGAGACCATCACCGACTTGTGTTTGGTTTAGAGATCTTTGTCCTAAATGCATTCAATTTCAACGGAATTAAATTTGTTGCTTTAGTTTGACGAAAGAATAAAACTAACAACATTTTAAACACCCCGTTTGAATTAGCTAATAAGTATTAGGGGCTGAAAAATACTTTTAAGTACTGAAATTTATATAATAAATAAATAATTACATGTTTAAATACAAGTGCTAAAATTGATAATAAGTTGTTACAGTATTTGATAAAAAAATACTGATAAGCTCTTAATCTGTTAAAATGACTTAAATAACTGTTTACACTTATAGGAGCGTAATTTCTTCAAAATTTTAGATTCCAGATCGATTCAAATACAAAATATTTTATTTTTCATTTTATTTTAAATACAACTGGGCTTAGATAAGATAATATTTATGATAAATATAATTTATTTTATGATAAGCATATAATCATAAGTTATAATAATTAATAAATTGACAAAAGTTTCTCAGTAAAAAATAAACTTAAATAGGACAAAATATTTGAAAAGAAACAAACATTGTCTTCATCATCACAACACTTAGAAAGCAATACACCAAAAATTTGATATGTCATCATTTATTACATACAGTTCAAAGATTAATACACAATTACATTGATACAAATATGCAAAGGAATAGAGAATTTGCTTATGTTAAATAGTAATTAGAATTGTAGACTTGAAGAGGCGAGAGAGGGGGGAGGGAGGGTTAGGTTGAAAAAATACAGGCGGTGGTTATCGATGTAGGAGTTTTATTCTAAAAAGGAATATTTTAAGGATAAAATAGTAAAAATCTTGGTCAAACTTAAAGTGCTTATAAGCTAAAAATACATTAGCTGGGGGTGACCAGCTTATGACTTTTGGCTTATTTTTGTTTTATAAGCACTTTTAACTTTACCAAACGCGTAGATAAGCCAAAAAGTGCTTATAAGCTAAAAATACATTAGCTGGGGGTGACCAGCTTATGACCTTTGGCTTATTTTTGTTTTATAAGCACTTTTAACTTTACCAAACGCGTAGATAAGCCAAAAAGTGCTTATAAGCTAAAAATACATTAGCTGGGGGTGACCAGCTTATGACCTTTGGCTTATTTTTGTTTTATAAGCACTTTTAACTTTACCAAACGCGTAGATAAGCCAAAAAGTGCTTATAAGCTAGTTTGACCAGCTTATAAGCTTAGCCAAACACCCTCTAAGTAGATCAATTTAGCTGCATTAAAAGCTTAGCATGCATCTAAGTTGCTCGGAGACGGGTGCGGGTGTCCGACACGCATGCGGATCTAAAGGTCGGATCCTTCGAAATGTAAATTATAAGATTCAGGGATATAGATTCTAGTACGGATTGCAGGGATCTGGCTAAAAATAATTTTAAAAAAATAAAAATATCTCTAAATTATGAAATTTTTTATGGAATACTACATATAGCTTATAAAGTGGAGATTGCTTTTTTATTCTCAAGTTGTAGATAAGTAAATGATTGATTTCCAATATAAGGTATTATATACGGTAGAAATCGGGGCTGTCCGATTTCACTATTTGATCGAGACAAGGACGTTGCATCGAAGAGCTGATGCACTTAGTTCTAGATCGAAGTCTCTTTTGAATATCGAAGTCGTTATCAATCGAAGCCAGGGGAGATAGACTTCGAGTAACATCGGGGATAACTTAGTAACAGAAAGAGCGAGATATCCGTGATTGGTCGCGGATCATGGCATAAATCTTGGAACAGATCAAATCAGGAGCGGTTAATTAGATGTCTATGTGATTCCCTTATGTAATTAGAAGTATACCATATTTAGGATTCCTATACTATATAAAGAGGAATTCCAGTCATGATGATTCACTGAGAAACGCTATACAATTCTTACTTCCTTTGCTCACTGTTCATCAGAATTACTTTATTTTTATTGTTCTTACACTATTACCACCTCGAGAATATCTTAATTCGAGGTCGAGGTTCAGCTCACGTACTGGTTTGTTTATTTTACAACTTAATTATGTCATTTACTTCTTCATTTATCAATTGGTATTTGGTGAAATCACATATCCTTAAAACCCCAATATAAGTTTTATTGTTATCCAAATTTTAGGGTAAACAGTTTGGCGCCCACTGTGGGGCTAAGGATAATAGTTATTATTCAATACTGATTCCGATACCACACACTACTTTACGCTTGTTCTTGTCAAGTATTTTTGCTTTCAGGTTAAAAACATGTCAAACTCACATACCGCACCCACACATGGTGACAATGGCCTCGAATTTCACGGGAAAAATGATAATGTAATTGCTTCAGGGGTCTAGGTGCCACAAGATGATCTCGGGGGATCACCGGTTGCCAACCCAATCGACATCAGTTCACACATTGCTTTGAATGTGAATATGGGCGCGGACCCCGAAAGGAGTGTACGCAGAGAAGGCCGATCTGGTGGTCAAGGTACACAGGGCCTAGGAGATGGAGAAGTAAGTCTCCAAGTGATATTCGAGATTCTACAGGCCCAACAAGCCGCTATTACACAACTACAAAATCAGCATCGAATTTCGAGTGGGGTCAAACCGAAAATTGCCCGCTGGACCGAGCCAGTACCAGAAAGGTCGAATACTAATGAATCGGGGACTGACCCCGCGACAATAGATGCTCTAGGAGCTCACCAAACGAATCGAATCAGGAGAGAAGAAAATTAAAGCAAATGATAAGAAAGTAGAAACGTACAATTCCCAGGTTGATCAGATACCGAGGGCACCTCCAATTTTGAAAGGAATGGATTCAAAGAAATTTGTACAGAAGCCATTCCCTCCAAGTGCGGATCCGAAGCCTATTCCCAAGAAATTTCGTATGCCAGAAATGCCAAAGTACAATGGAACCGCTGATCCCAACGAGCATGTCACCTCCTACACGTGTGCCATCAAAGGTAACAATTTGGAAGATAATGAGACCGGGTCAGTTTTGTTAAAGAATTTCGGAGAGACTCTATCGAAGGAGGCAATGATTTGGTACCATAATCTACCGCCAAATTCCATTGAATCGTTCGCCATGCTCGCATATTCTTTCATAAAGGCACATGCCAGGGCTATAAAGGTTGCGACAAGGAAAAACAGACTCAAAGTAAAGCATAAGAATAATGAAATGCTTAGGGAGTTCGTATCTCGGTTCCAAATGGAACGCACAGAGTTGCACCAGTCATAGATAATTGGGATGTTCAAGCCTTCACTCAGGGGTTGAATGAAATAAGTTCGATAGCACCACGTCAAATGAATCAAAACTTGATCGAATATCCTGCGGTAACCTGGGCCGATGTACATAATCGTACCAATCGAAGATCAGAGTTGAAGACGACTAATTAGGAACTCCTTCCGGTTTCGTATATCCGAACAGGTCTGAAGACATAAATCAGAGAGATATAGATAGGGAACCTCGGTCAAACATAGACCGATATCAACCATACATCGCAGATCGCAGGAACGGTGGCCCCGGATGCAATTCCGCCCGAAATGATCGAAGAAGTGATCAAGGACAGAGTTCTCGGGGAATTATGAGCAAAAGTGGTTTTGATAACAAGCCGATCCTACAGAAGCACCTCGATTATCGGAGTATAACTTTAATGTCGACGCCTCAGGTATAGTTTCGGCAATTGGAAGAATCAAAGATACTAGGTGGCCAAGACCCATACAGACTGATCCTTCCCAAAGAAATCCCAATCTAATGTGCAAGTATCACGGCACACATGGCCACAGAACCGAGGATTGTCGGAAACTGAAGGAAGAGGTAGCCCGCCTATTCAACGAGGGTCACCTTCGAGAGTTCTTAAGTGATCGAGCCAAGAATCATTTCATAGAAAGAGACGCCAACAGGAAATATGAACAAGAAGAGCCACAACATGTGATCTATATGATCGTCGGCGGGGTAGATGTTCCACAAGGGCCCGTGTTCAAACGCACTAAAGTATCAATTACTAGGGAAAAATGGACCCGAGATTATGTGCCAGAAGGCACCGTATCATTCAACAATGAGGAAGCAGAAGGAATTTATTTACCCCACAACGACGCTCTGGTAATTTCTATATTTATGAATAAAGTTCAAGTTAAGCGTGTTTTAGTGGATCCAGGTAGCTCGAAAAATATAATCCGATCGAGGGTCGTGAAGAAGCTCGGCCTACAAGATCAAATCGTGCTCGCATGTCAGGTCCTGAATGGTTTCAAAATGGCCAGCGAAACAACTAAAAGAGAGATCATTTTATCGGTGAACATGGATGGAACTATTAAAGAAACCAAGTTCCATGTAATCGAGGGTGGCATGAGGTACAACACCCTACTCGGGAGGCCCTGGATTCATAATATGAGGGCAGTCCCTTCGAATCTCCACCAAATGATGAAATTCCCGACGCTGGACGAGGTGAAAACAGTATATGGGGAGCAATATGCTGCAAAGAAAATGTTCGCGATCGATGAGGTAATACTAATATCGGCACTATCGACGTTAAAGGGATCGGAGGTCAAAGGAAAACAGGAGGCCAAATAGCAACCACAGCCACCAGTCTCGACTGAATAGGAGAAGCAGGGAATGGAAGAAGACGACGACGATTATTGGATCCCTCGATCCTTTATTATTACCGAAGATTCTGACGCCACCATATCAACAGCCAAAGAGCTGGAACAGGTTATATTGATCGAGTATCTGCCCGAACAAAAGGTATACCTGGGTACTGGGTTAACCCCCGAACTCAGGAAGAAACTCATTAAATTTCTTATTGATAACATGGATTTTTTTGCCTGGTCCCACTTAGATATGACAGGGATCCCACCAAAGATAACAAAACATCGATTGAGTCTGAAATCGAAGTTCCGACCAGTGAAACAAAAGAGAAGGTTACAGTCCGAGGTAAAACATGCATTCATCAAGGAAGAGGTAACTAAACTTCTCAAAATAGGATCCATTCGGGAAGTAAAATATCCCGAATGGTTGGCAAATGTAGTCGTAGTCCCTAAAAAAGGGAACAAACTTAGGATGTGTGTAGATTATAAAGATTTAAACAAGGCATGCCCCAAAGACTCTTTTCCTTTGCCTAACATCGATCGCATGATCGATGCCACGGCCGGCCACGAGACCCTTAGTTTTCTCGACGCCTACTCGGGGTACAAACAAATTCAAATGAACTTGGAGGATCAGGAAAAGAACTCATTCATCACTAAGTATGGCACATATTGCTATAACGTAATGCCTTTTGGGCTAAAAAATGCTGGTGCTACTTACCAACGCCTAGTAAACAAAATGTTTGAAGAACAAATAGATAAGTGTCACGACCCGATTTGACCCTCCGAAAGGTGTCGTGACGACACCTAGTCTTTACGGTTAGGTAAGCCTAATATTACGAAAAATGTAAAGAAAACACAACATTTAAAAGATAAAATAGCATATTCTAAATAGCCAAAAATAATGCACTCGGCATATACAAAAGATAGTTTCCCGAGACCCGGAATATAGCTAATTCACAAGCTTCTATAATATATTGTGGCTCTATACAAAAGTCTGAAGATACATAAGAAGACTCTAGACGAGGGAGTAGAATGGGACTCTGAGGATTCTACGGACGTAGGCAGAAGAACCTTGAAGTGTCCTAGAAATTAGCAATACATACTATTCTCGAGGCTGATAGCTCGTACCTGGATCTGCACACGAAAAATATGTGCATGAAAGGGCATGAGTGCACCACAATGGTACCCAGTAAGTGTCTAGCCTAACCTTAGTCAAGTAGTGAAGAGGTCAAGTCAAGGCCCTACCAGAGTAAATATAATCAAATTAAACAGTAAAAGATATAAGTAAATTTACGGTAAACAGTTAAAGAAATTCTCAATGTTTAACAATTAAAGGATCCCTCGGCTCGGAACAAGGTAAAACACAGTAAGAAAAAAAAACTCCCGGAATACCGTCCCGTAGTTCCAAATGATTATGCAGTACAGGGGGATCTCCCGAATACATCCGTAGTCCCAAAAGTAAATATGCAGTGCAGGGGATCTTCCGGAATACGTCGTACTCCCAAAATAAATATGCAATACAGGGGGATCTCCCAGAATACGTCCGTAGTCCCAATTTAAATATGCAAGACAGAGGGATCTCCCAGAATACGTCCGTAGTCCCAATTGAATTATACAACGCAAGATAAAATGACAGGTATGACATCGAGTTATACGATTTAGACTAAATACATATAGGGAAAATATGGGCTTAACTAAGCATGGCACGCAGAAGGTTAAATAGGCAATTAAACACGTAAGCATGCTTCCCTAATCTAATCTAAACAATTAAATATATTAATGCAATTTAATAAAGGAAAAACAGTTCATGACTTAGAAAAGGGAAAACCAGATTTTTGCAATAATAGCTCATGTACATACTCGTCACCTTACGTACACGGCGCCCACACATCAATAAATATCAAACATCCTAAGGGGGAGTTCCCCAACACAAGGTTAGGCAAGCCACTTACCTCAACCGCTCAAATCAACTTGAAACCACGTTCTTGCCACGAGTATCCAACTCCGAATGGCCCAAATCTATTCAAATAAATTGCATAATGTAAATATAACTACAAGAAACTAGTTCAACTAATTAATTCGAAGCTAAAACACGAAATTAGGAAAATCACCCCAAAAAGTCCCCCGGACCCACGCCTCAGAATCGGCTAAAATTTACAGATTAAGAACAACCGTTCACTCACGAGTTCACTTGAACAAAATCATCTAAATCCGACGTCAAAATCTCATTCAAATCTTGGATTCTTAATTTGGGGAACCTTTTCCCCCATTTCCAAGCTTTTACCCTCAAGTTCCTTAATTAGACGAAGAAAACAACAGTAGATTATTGTATTATGATCAAAATAGAGTTAGAATTCGTTACCCAATGATTCTCCTTCAAAATCCGTCGAGAAATCGTCTCCCACCGTTCCCCAAATCAATTTTTGTGTTAGGAAATTTCAAATTCTTGAATTCCCTATTTTTGCCTAGTGATTTCCGCATATGCGGCTCATGGGTCCGCACCTGCGAAAAAAGCATCGCAGGTACGAAAATAACTTATCCGGGTTGGGGCCGCATCTGCGGTTCCCCAGTCGCATCTGCGGTCCCTGATGCCTTGGCCTTCTTCCGCTTTCTGTGAACACCACCACCGCACATGCGAAACACTAGAACTAGCAACACCAGATTTTTGCCTAAGTCTAATGTTTTCCCCGTTGAGCATCCGAAACATACCCGAGGCCCCCGGTACCTCAACCAAACCTACCAACCAGTCCTATAACCTCATTCGAACTTAGTCGAGCCTTCAAACCACATCAAATAGCACAAAAAATAAGAATTAAACATGGATTCAAGCCTAAGAACTTAACATTTTCCCAAATTCCACAAACGATGCCGAAACACCTCAAACCTCATCTGAATGACCTCAAATTTGACACACAGGTCACAAATGACACTATGAACCTACATCCACTTTCGTAATTCCATTTTAAGCTAGATATAAAATTTCCCCTAATCGACCGAAATCTTCAAATATCTAACTTTCGCCAATTCAAGCCTAAATCTACTACAACCCTCCAAAACATATTCCGGACACTCTCCTAACCCCAAAATCACTCAATGGAGCTAACAGAGTCAAAAAAATTCCATTCTGGATCCGTCTGCACATAGTTCTAACTGCGGTCCAATTTCTAAGGCTTAAACTCACAATTAGGGACAAAGTGTCTCAAAACTCTCCGAATTCCCTAACTAATCACTTCGACAATTCCCAATATCAGAAACAAACATGGGGAAAGCAATTATTAGGGGATCAAGGCTCTAACTATCAAAATGACCGGCCGGGTCGTTACATTCTCCCCCTTTTAAAATAATCGTTTGTCCTCGAACGAGCATAAAGACATACCTGGAGCTGTGAAAAGATGAGGGTACTGGCTGCAAATATCCTGCTCATTCTCCCAAGTCGCCTCCTCGACTAGATGACCCCTCCATTGGACCTTCACTGAAGCAATATTCTTTGACCTGAGCTTCCACACCTGCCTTTCCAAAATGGCTATGGGCTCCTCAACATAAGATAGATCCTTGTCCAACTGGACTGAGCTGAAATCCAATACATGAGTCGGATCACCGTGATACTTCCGGAGCATAGACACGTGGAATACCGGATGAACTCTTGCTAGGCTGGGAGGCAAGGCAAGCTCATAAGCAACCTCCCCAACGCGCCGCAATATCTCAAATGGACCAATGAACCTCGGGCTCAGCTTGCCCTTCTTCCCGAATCTCATGATGCCCTTCATAGGCGATACCCGAAGCAAAACCCGATCTCCAGTCATAAATGCCAAATTACGGACCTTCCGGTCCGCATAACTCTTCTGCCTGTACGGGGCTGTGCGAAGCCTCTCCTGAATCACCTTCACCTTATCCATGGCATCCTGGACCAAATCTGTACCCAAAAATCGGGCCTCGTTCGGCTCAAACCATCCCAATGGGGACCGGCACCGCCTACCGTATAAAGCCTCATATGGTGCCATTTGAATGCTGGACTAGTAACTATTATTATAAGCAAACTCTGCAAGCGACAAGTATTGGTCCCATGACCCTCCAAACTCCATCACACATGCACGGAGCATATACTTAATAATATGAATCGTGCGCTCGGACTGCCCATCCGTCTGAGGGTGAAAGGTTGTGCTCAAGTCCACCCTAGTACCCAACTCCTGCTGTACGGCTCTCCAGAATCGTGATGTGAACTGAGTACCTCTGTCTGAAATGATAGATACTGGAATACCGTGAAGGCGGACGATCTCTCTGATATAAATCTCAGCCACTCTCTCTGAAGAATAAGTGGTCAACACTAGAATAAAATGAGCTGACTTGGTCAGCCGATCCACGATCACCCAAATAGCATCGAACTTTCTCAAAGTCCGTGGAAGCCCAACTACAAAGTCTATTGTGAGCCACTCCCACTTCCACTCGGGGATATCTAACCTCTGAAGTAATCCACCCGACCTCTGGTGCTCGTATTTGATATGCTGACAGTTGAGACACTTGGACACAAACCCCACTATATCCTTCTTCATCCTTCTCCACCAATAGTGCTGCCTCAAATCCTGGTACATCTTCGCGGCACCCGGATGAATGGAGTACCGCGATCTATGGGCCTCCTCAAGAATCATCTCTCGAAACCCATCTACATTGGGCACACAGATCCAGCCCTATATCCTCATCACACCGTCATCACCAACAGTCACATCCCTGGCATCACCTTGCCGAACCCTGTCCTGAAGAACTAGAATGTGGGGCTCATCATACTGGTGCTCTCTGATACGGTCATAAAGAGAAGACCGAGCAGCCATACAAGCTAATACCCGGCTAGGCTCTGAAATATCCAGTCTCACGGATTGACTGGCTAAGGCCTGACATCCAAGGCTAGGGGACTCTCAGCTGCCATAAGATATGCCAAACTCCCCAAACTCTACGCCCGGTGACTCAAGGCGTCGGCCACTTCATTGGCCTTCCCCGGGTGGTATACGATAGTGATATCATAGTATTTTAGTAGCTCCAAGCACCTCTGCTGACGTAGATTAAGGTCCTTCCGCCTGAACAAGTGTTGTAAACTGTAGTGATCAGTGTAAATCTCACAGGGAACACCGTACAAATAATGACGCCAGATCTTCAGGGCGTGAACAATAGCTTCTAACTCGAGGTCATGGACCGGATAATTCTTCTCATGCACCTTCAATTGTCTAGACGTGTAGGAAATCACCCTACCATCCTGCATCAATACCGCTCCAAGTCCAATTCTCGAGGAATCACAATAGAAAGTGTAGGACCCCGAACCTGTAGGCAATAATAATACTAGGGCTGTAGTCAAAGCTGTCTTGAGCTTCTGAAAGCTATCCTCACACTCCTAGGTCCACCTGAACGGAGCACCCTTCTGGGTGAGTCTGGTCATAGGTGCTGCAATATATGAAAATCCCTCTACAAAGCGACGGTAGTACTCCGCCAAACCAAGGAAACTGCGGATCTCCGAAGTTGATGACAGTCTAGGCCAACTTTGCACCGCCTCCACCTTCTTCGGATCTACCTTGATCCCATCACAAGACACTATGTGGCCCAAGAACTCCACCGAATCAAGCCAGAATTCACACTTAGAGAATGTTGCATACAATCTCTTCTCCCTCAAAGTCTGAAGCACGATCCTCAAGTGCTGCTCATGATCCTCTCAAGACCGGGAATATGCTAGGATGTCGTCAATAAACACAATGACAAAGGAATCAAGATAAATCCGTAACACACTGTGCATCAAATGCATAAAGGCTGTTGGGGCATTGGTCAGCCCAAATGACATGACTAGAAGCTCATAGTGACCATATCTGGTCCCAAAGGCAGTCTTCGGGATGTCCGGTTCCCGAATCTTCAACTGATGATAGCCAGAACGCAAGTCAATCTTGGAAGATACCCTGGCACCCTGTAACTGATCAAATAAATCTTCAATGCGAGGCAAAGGATACATGTTCTTCATTATAGCCTTGTTCAACTGCCGATAATCAATACACATACGCATAGAGCCATCCTTTTTCTTCACAAATAAGACCGGAGCACCCCAAGGTGATACACTGGGCCTGGTGAAACCCCTATCAAGCAACTCCTGCAACTGTTTCTTCAAATCTTTTAACTCAGGAGGAGCCATATGGTAAGGAGGAGTAGAAATGGGCTGAGTGACCGGCAATAAATAAATACCGAAATAAATGTCTCTATCGGGCGGTATACTCGGAAGATCAGCTGGAAATACATCAGGTAGGTCCCTCACTATTGGGACTGACTCAACTGTAAGGGTATCAACACTGACATATCTCACATAGACCAAATACGTATCACACCCCTTCTCCACCATCCTCTGAGCCTTAAGAAATGAAATGACCCTACGGGGAGTATACTCTAAGGTACCTCTCCACTCTAATCTCGGTAAGATTGGCATAGCCAGCGTCACGGTCTTAGCGTAATAATCAAGAATAGCATAATGGGGTGATAACCAGTCCATGCCCAAGATAATATCGAAATCTACCATACTGAGTAATAACAAATCAACCATGGTCTCGAAACCACTAAGAACAATCAAACACGACCGATATACGCGGTCCACAACTAGAGAATCTCCCACAAGAGTAGATGCATAAACAGGAGAACTCAAAGAATCCTGAGATATCCCCAAATGTGAAGCAAAATAAGAAGATACATATGAATATGTAGAGCCTGGGTCAAATAATACTGATGCATCCCTATGACAGACAGGGACACTACGTGTGATGACTGAATCTGAAGAGACGGCCTCTAAACGGGCTGGAAGGGTATAGTACCTGACCTGGCCTCCCCCTCTAGGGCGACCTCTACCTCCCCGACCTCCGCCTCGAGCTTCCTGAGAAGGTGGAGTGGCAGCAGGGGCTGGAAGAATGGCCGGAGGACCCAGTGGAGCACGTGAAGGCTAAAAAGTCTATGGAGGTGCACCCCTCCTAGCTCTAGATCAATCTCTAACCATGTGACGAGTGTCACCACACTCAAGAAAATCCCTCGGATGACGCGGTGACTGAGACTGACTCAGACCTGGCCTACTGGACTGGCTGGTAATAACACCTCGAACAGGAGGCACACTAGATACTGGCGGTGCATAATAGGGCTCCTGAGGTCTAGGAGGAGCTGGAATACCGCTGGCTGCTGGAAGAGCAGAATGAACAGGGCGACTCTCAAAACCCCTACCATAGCGTGCTACTGGTGCACAAGCTCCTGAGAAATGACCAGTCTCTCGAGACCTCTTCGACTCTCTCTCCTCTCTATACCGAGCAAACATACCCTTTACCCTCATGGCAATACTCACTGCCTACTGATAAGTGATATCCATCTCCAACTCTCTGGCCATACTGGTCCGAATACTGGGGTGGAGTCCCTCAATGAAGCGACGAACCCTCTATCTGACTGTGGCAAACAAAGCCGGTGCATGACGAGCTAACTCACTGAAACGGACTGCATACTCCGACACAGTCATAGCACCCTGACGCAGATGCTCAAACTCTACACGCCAAGCATCCCTGAGGCTCTGAGGGACATACTCTCATAGAAACATCTCTGAAAACTGAGTCCAAATGAGTGAAGCTGCCTCGTCCGGACTACTCAGCTCATAGGCACGCCACCACTGACATGCCGCTCCCCTCAGCTGGAAAGCAGTGAAAGAAACCCCACTCGTCTCCACAATGCCCATAGTTCGGAAAATACGATGACACTCCTCAAGAAAACCCAGAGCGTCATCTGAAGCTAGTCCACTGAAAGTAGGTGGGTGGTACTTCTTGTACCTCTCAAGTCTGAGCTGCTCTGCCTCCGAAACAACTACCCTGGTCTCATGTTGAACCGGAGCCACTGGGGGCATAGGAATAAACTCTGGAGCATAATCAACCTGGATCCTCTGCTCATGAGTGCGGGCTGGGGGAGTTTGTGCCCCTCCCCCGGCCTGAGATGTAGCGGGAGCTATCGGAAGTAGTCCAACCTGAGTTAGAGTGCTGAACATGCTCATGAACTAAGCTAAAGTCTCCAGGAGGGCTGGAGCAGCAATAGGAATCTCCAGTGCCGGCCTTCCAGCTGGAGCTGCTGGGGGCTCCTCTGACGCAGCTCTCATAGGTGCTCGGGTTGCACCGCATGGTCGTCCTCTACCCCGACCCCGGCCTCTGGCACCTTTGGCAGGGGGATCGGGTGCCTGATCATCGGTTCTCCCAGTACGGGTCCTCACCATCTGTGAGAAAGAATAGAATATAATAGAATTTTAAAATTTTGATGTCAATAACTCGCACGACAAGGAAATCAAAGAAATATTATTGTTCTTAACAGTTACTTAGCCTCCCGAAGATAAGTACGGACGTCTCCGCACCGATCCGCAAGACTCTAATAAATCGGCTTGTGACTCGCGACTCCTATGAACCTAGTGCTCTGATACCAACTTGTCACGACCTGATTTGATCCTCCGAAAGGTGTCGTGACGGCACCTAGTCTTTACGACTAGGTAAGCCTAATATTAAAAAAAATGTAAAGAAAATACAACATTTAAAAGATAAAACATCATATTGTGAATAACCAAAAATAATGCCACTCGGCATATACAAAATATAGTTTCCCTAGACCCGGAATATCGCTAAGTTACAAGCTTCTATAATATATTATGGCTCTATACAAAAGTCTGAAGATACATAAGAAGACTCTAGACGAGGGACTAGAAAGGGACTCTGAGGATTCTGCGGACACGGGCAGAAGTACCTTGAAGTCTCCTAGAAATCAGCAACATGTACTATCCTCGAGGCTGATAGCTCGTACCTAGATCTGCACACGAAAAATATATGCAGGAAAGGGCATGAATACACCACAATGATACCCAGTAAGTGCCAAGCCTAACCTCGGTCAAGTAGTGACGAGGTCAGGTCAAGGCCCTATCAGAGTAAATATAATCAAATTAAACAGTAAAAGATATAAGTAAATTTGTAGTAAAATAATTAAAGAAATTCTCAATGTTTAACAGTTAAAGGAGCCCTCGGCTCGGAACAAGGTAAAACACAGTAGGAAAAAAACTCCCGGTATACCGTCCCGTAGTTCCAATAGAATATGCAGTACAAGCGGATCTCCCACAATACGTCTGTAGTCCTAAAAGTAAATATGCACCGCGGGGGATCTCCCGAAATACGTCAGTAGTCCCAAAATAAATATGCAATACAAAGGGATCTCCAGAAATATGTCTGTACTCCTAAAATAAATATGCATCACAGGGGGATCTCCCGGAACATGTCCGTAGTCCCAATTTAAATATGCAAGACAAGGGGATCTCCCAGAATATGTCTATAGTCCCAATTTAAATATGCAACGCAAGATAAAATGACAGGTATGACATCGGGTTATACAGTTTAGACTAAATACATATAGGGAAAATAGAGGCTTAACTAATCATGGCGCACAGAAGGCCAAATAGGAAATTAAACACGTAAGCATGCTTCCCTAATCTAAGCTAAACAATTAAACATATTAATGCAATTTAATAAAGGAAAAACAGTTTATGACTTAGAAAAGGGAAAACAAGATTTTTGCAATAATAGACCATGTACATACTCGTCACCTTACGTACACGGCACCCACACATAAATAAATATCAAACATCCTAAGGGGGAGTTCCCCATCACAAGGTTAGGCAAGCCACTTACCTCAACCGCTCAAATCAACTTGAAACCACGTTCTTGCCACGAGTATCCAACTCCGAATGGCCCGAATCTATTCAAATAAATTGCATAATGTAAATATAACTACAAGCAACTAGTTCAGCTAATCAATTCGAAGCTAAAACACAAAACTAGTTCGAGATTGAAGTCTTTTTCGAAGATCGAAGTCGTTATCAATCGAAGCTAGGGGAGATAGACTTCGAGTAACATTGGGGATAACTTAGTAATAGAAAAGGCGAGATATCCGTGATTGGTCGAGGACCATGTTATAAATCTCGGAACAGATCAAATCAGGAGCGGTTAATTAGTTGTCTATGTGATTCCCTTCTGTAATTAGAGGTATACATAGTTAGGATTCCTCTACTATATATGGAGGAATTCCAGTCATTTGTAAGCATGATGATTCGCCGAGAAACGCTATACAATTCTTACTTCCTTTTCTTATTGTTCATCAGAATTACTTTATCTTTATTGTTCTTACACTATTACCACCTCGAGAATACTTTAATTCGAGGTCGAGGTTCAACTCACGTACTGGTTTGTTTATTTTACAACCTAATTCTGTCGTTTACTTCCTCATTTATCAATTGGTATTGGGTGAAATCACATATCCTTAAAACTATAATATAAGTTTAATTGTTATCCAAATTTTAGGGTAAACATGTATGCTATTTTCTTCAAATTTACCCTAATTTTAGTTTTAATTTCGAAAATCAAATTGTATCTCGTCTCTAATTTTTTTGTCCCTCCTGGTCAAAGTACCCAAAATTGTTTGACTAAATTCAGTACGGATCCCATACTCACACCCATACTAGTATTGTATCGACACGGATGTGACACCTAAATTGTCGTGTCAGAGCAACTCATGCAGACAGTAGACATAGAATTTAGAATCAAATTGATTCGATTTGAATTAAATAGATGTGTAATTTTTGTATAGTCGATTTATATTGAATTAAGTATAGTTGATTAATTGAAAAGACACATGCCTAGACGCAACTCTCTCTCCATGTGATGTTTGGACAAGAAATAATAGAGTAGTAGCCAGGTGCCGTTATAGGAATTGTGCAAAGGAAGATGCCTTGATTGAGCTGGAGGCCATTCCGCTCCTCAATCATGCTACTTACTTTTTGGGACAAAAATAAAGATGGGGGGTTTGTAAAATGTCAAAAAATCTTTCGGTGATACCTAAATTGCAATAATGAAATGTTGATTGGAAATGGACAAACCAGATGGTTTGGTTTTTCACGTCCAGCTTAATGAGGTAATTATATCAATCCTAGCCTCTAATCTATTGCTCATTTTACTTCTGAATCAATGGATCAATCAGCAATTGAAAAGACGGATACATTACTCTTCTCAGCTAACTAGCGAAATATAGTACGTGGAGAAATACAGCAATATTTTCTTGACAACAACTATTAAAGTAAAATGAAGAATTTCATTTCTTAACATTGAGAACCTTGCCATGTTTGATTTAGTGACATTCACAGTCATTGACAGACGTAAAATAAATATCGGCTAGTTCAATTCGCCCTTTCTTTTAACCACTAGTTCTGTAGTTCTACTAATTTTTCAGCTTCATACTTTGAGAAAAGCTCTTCCAAACGGCACCAATTTCGCTTTCAACACTGTCTGTCACTGGATGGAGGGGATTAGGGGTGTCAAGCGGGGTGATAATTCAAAAGCGGATAAATTATTCGATTCCATCTATATTTAATACATATAAAAACGGTTTAACTGAATTATTCATAACTTCTGAAGTATAATCAATTTTGAGAGAATTACTAGTCTACCCCAATTTGAGGTTTTACAAATGCAAGAGTTAAACTCATTAGTTATCCATTTTCTAAATAGATAATTTGGTTATTATCCATATTTGATACGTTTTTAAAAGTTCATTATTCAATCTATTTTTTACTGGATAATATAGGTGGGTAACTGTTTTCTTTTAACTATTTGCCACCATCGCAGGGATTAAATGTTCTATAATAATTGTTAACAGCCATCAGGCATTCATGGCTTTTTACAGTATTGAATTTAAGAAAATATCTTTTTTAGATCTCTTACGAGTAATTTATATAGATCTCTTATGTGTTAAAGCAAATCTTCCATATATATAAAAAAGGTTAGGATCATAAAACTAAATACAAATTTATAATGGACCACAAAATCAATTGACCCATCAATTAACCACTTTTCCGTTTCGAAGAAATTTTGCACGTCTTCTTTCATGTGATCAACCGACTAGTTTGACATTCTGATCTTGTTTCATTGATTGAGATCTTTCCTTTACGAATTTTAGGCAGAATTTCATAACTTGAACTTCTAGCTCCACTGGCTCTATATTGAATTTTCCAAGTAAAAAAAAGTCATCTTGTATGGATGAAGTAAAGCCGCGTCACTTCCTGGGAGAGCTAGTTTCCAATGTAGGTATGTATGTATGTGATAATGGTCCATTCTCGTGTGGCTAAAGTTAGTGATTATATTCTTCCTTCCATTCCCTATACATGTTTCTGCCACTTGGAGAAAAACTCACGCGACAACACACTCAAAATTATGTGCTAGATTGCAACAGTAAACTTCTGAAGATTAATGAGAAGGTGGAGGATCATACAATGAAGCGGAAATTGTAGACATCAACTTCGGCATGAGCATAAATGAAAAGGAGAATAGATGTAGGAAAACATGATTCCTTTTGTAATATTCATTATGTACTGCAGATAATTAATGAAGAACGAATTCACACAACTAGTTCTCCATCTCTTAAGTTGCATTAGTTAGTAGTAACTATTTACTATTGTCAACACCACCTTAAATAGCCCTCCCTACAAAAACGTTAATCAGAGTTTTACAGCCTGCTACGCTGCTTGCCAGGAGAAACCAAATCATCTAGTTGATGATTGATGCCATTTGATTCCACATGCTTTTACTGGATACGTTAGTTTAATAGTCTTATTGTTGAAACAAGGATATATACGACCGAAGTTCATTTAGGGGGTGGCCACATTTTCCTTGGCAAGTGGGGCGATTTCATCCCCTTCAACACCGGCTTCACCGCCAGCAGCTCCTAAGCTCAATAGCAATGTCTCCCATTTCTTGGCAGGTTCCTGCATAAATTAAAGACCAGTTGCTATCACTCATTGACGAGAACCACAACCCCCACGTACCTACAGAAATTATCAAATTGATCCCTACCTTCCAGGACAGCTCCTGCGACATGCAGTTTTTAATCATCTCAGGAAACGCGAGGGTGCCATAAACTTCAAGAGCTCTGGCAACTGTTGTTACTATCTTAAGCACATCAGCTGGGTCAACGACATCGCACTGACCAGATTCAAGAAGCATAATAAGTTAATGTTTGTGGAATAAGGGATATATCTTCAAAACGAGATGGACCATGTCCAAGTACACAATTGATGTAAAATCACATACTTCAACGTTGAAGGCTCCCATATGGAATCCAGTATAGCCTTCTTTCACAGTGTCAACAAGTCCACCAGTTGAGGCACAGATTGGCACCTGACTCAAAGATGATTATGTTAAAACCAGATAACAAATTTTTAGCAACGAAAAGCCTGCTGGAGTAACAAGTTTTGGGGTCTTATGATTCTTTTTTTTTCTTTAAGTCAGTAGAAGGGTACTAAGGTCTTAAGATTCTTACTGTTCCATAGCGCATAGCATGTAACTGAATGAGACCACAAGGTTCAAATCTGCTTGGAACCAACATAAAATCAGCACCAGCTGTGATCATGTGAGCCAAAGGGACATTGAATTTTGCCACTCCTTTAGCTTTGTTAGGATACAACACTTCGAGCTGTTCAATCTCCTGCTCGAACTCCTTTTTGCCAGTTCCCTGATGCATATGGCGAGTTGCAGGTCAATTTCAACTTTTGGCACAAGTAACCACAACAAAGCAGATACCTTGAGTTTATTCAGTACTTACAAGGACTACTATTTGAACATCCAATCCAATGAACTTGTGAATTGCAGCAACAAGAATGTCAGAACCTTTCTGCTCTTCAAGTCTGCCAATGAATCCAATCAAAGGGATCTTCCTGTCAACAGGCAAGCCAACTGCTGCTTGAAGAGCCTCCTTCAGTAAAGGTTTTGCGTCCATGACCTGTGTAGAGATTTTGATTAGCACAGAACTCCTTCATTTCATAAACCCACAATATATTTCAGCATATCCTGAAGTCACAAAGATCCCATCTTACAGTGGTTATATCATATTTGACATCGGTGAATTTGTCAGTTGCTGGGTTCCACTCTTGGATATCCATGCCATTCACAATCCCAGTTATGCAAGTCTTACGAAGGACGTTATCCAGTTCGACACCCTTGTCAACACCGGAAACAAGTTCTTGGGCATAGTATGGGCTAACAGTAACCACCCTATGTGATTCCAATATCCCAGCCTTCATCCAGTTGATTTTCCTACCCTTAACAGGCTTTTCATATCTGCAAGATTAAAAAGATTGAGTTTACTAGCATCAAAAGACTTCTAAAGTTGGTGGTTTGATTCCAAGAACTAAATTCATACCCATCAATGAAATCAAAAGAACTCTTGTATTCATCAGGCAGATTGAGAAGAGAGAAGTCTGAAAAAGCAAATCGGCCTTGGTAGGCAATGTTATGGATGCAGAAAGCGACCTGGACGCAATGTGAAATTTATCATATATCAGTACAATCTTTTTTATTGGCAGATTAAAGTGCAATAAAGTGACAATAAAGAGATTTTTACCTTGGCATTCACATAGATTCCTTTTGATTGGTACATCGACTTTAGGTAGCAGGGAAGGAGAGCAGTGTGCCAATCGTTGGCAATGAAGACAACATCCTCTCCTGTAGAAATAGGCACAATAAAGATGATTACCTACTAGGACATACTATGACTGCGAAGGAGCTTTCTGAAACTGGGAGGTGTTACCATATGGTCCTGAGAAGTACTCGCTGCAGTTCAAATTCAAAACTCTAGGTGCTTCCAGAGCTGCCTGAGAGTGACAAGAAAACAAGGTTAAATAAGGATTGACAGAGAAAAATGCCACATAGAGTCAAGACAATAGTTCAACAATTAACTCACTTGACACAACAAGCTGAACCTAAGTTCATTGTCCAAATAATCTTGTCCAGCTTTGGGGCCATAGATTTTTGAAGCAGTTTTGCCCCAAACCTTCAAGGGTAAAAGCACCAGTAGAGTCAAAAGAAATTCAAATTGATGTGTTATGTGTATTCACACAGTGGAGTATCCCTCAGGACCTCTCCAAGGGTTTAGACTATGCTTACTTTCTCCAAGAACATTGGGTGGTCAACAAAAACACGATCAACCCCACGTTTATAGCAGTGAAAAAAACGAACAATTTCAATTTTGTCTCCAACTTTGATCTGCAGATGAAGCAGGGGTCACATGCTTGAATCGGGAAATGGAACAGATATATTGTATCATAGGCAGTTACGACAGGAGTACCTCAACGGCAACGCTAGTATCCCAAGCATCTTTGTATTGGTCATAACGGGGAGATACTGTCATTACGCGATGTCCACGGGCCTAAATGATTATCATGTGTTAGAACACGTTAAGAGTTGAGACATAGATCAGTTGAAAACTGATGCAGTTCAAACTAAAACAAAATAATGAGTACGACAATGTAATATAAACCAAACCAAAGACTGATACTTACGGCCAAGGCTGGTGGTAGTCCACCAAGAACATCACCTAGCCCGCCAGTTTTGCTCCAAGGACCCACCTCCGTTCCAACAAGGATCACGTTCATCCCCTTTCCACAAACAATGGTACCTGATGGCCTCTCCGTATCAGTTCCGGATCCCTGTTTGCTGGATTTCTTGAGTGTCACCTTAGTACTAGTTCTTGATTGCAGCACATCTACCTTGTTAACAGCCCTCAACCCATTGTGAGTCAGAGCATGGTTCCTCAGCCCTATCTGCGACAAGTTTGCTCTGGTGTCTACAGAGGCTGCTCCACTGCAGACATTTGAGCTTCTTGACACGAAGTGTGAAGCTGTGATGCTTGCCATGTGTGATATTGCGGTCTAAAAGAAGGAAAGGGGGTATATTAATATTCAGAATGAGAATCTACGAGAGACTAAGCTACAGTCTTATACCAACTTAAAGGAACAATATAGCATTGCAAAACTTTGTTGTATACTTTACCCTCCAGAAATTGATTTCTGACATAGATGCACTTAAGAGCCTTAACGTTTATCATTGATGATTCCTCATTCATGCAATAAATAAATCATGTCTATTTTTCATCGTGCTCCTTTCTAAACCTATTACAGCAAGAAATTAAAGCAGCATTCGAGGCCAGCATCAGCATATGTCATGCAAGGGAAAGCATTAAGTTATCATTTTCAGTCACTGTTCACTCTAAAAGTGAACTGTTGCTCGGACTTAGTGCTCCGTCAAAAGATGTAGGAAGTAAAGCAGATGACTTGCACCTTTTAGGCAAAAGAATCAACCACAAAAAAGGTAGATGCTTAAAAGATCTGCTTTTTGCCGAGGACTTTAATAAATGTGTAGACAAAGCAAAACCAGAAGAGTATCAGATACTCAATACATTACCACTTATCAGTTCTCAACATATAAAATGAAAAGAAAAGAAAAGAAAAAGGAAATCAAGCGTAGCTAAGTAGTAACGAAATACAACAGCACATCAAAAAAATGCTTCAACTGCGGAGCGAATCAAAGATTATAATATATATGGAACAAGACTGGAAGGCTATCACTTAATGTTTTCAAACAAAAACATAGATAAAATTTTCATTATCCTCCCTAAACCTTCTGGGGACAATATCTTTCTATCACTATAATATTTAAATTATACGAAATTGTGATTCATACTGCAAGGTACTTGTTATACTTGATGGATTCTAGTCATGCAATATTTAGTATCAGTAAATAAGATTTGAACGTGAAGAAGTAAGGGAAAGAGGGAAGGTATTAAGGAATTGGGCAGAAGAAGATGAATAATAAAGGTAAGATGAAGATGAGACGAATAAAATTTACGAACCAGTTCACAGTGTCCGGCGAATTTGACTGTGAATGAATGAGGAGGAACCAAGGGCTGAGAGACTTCATTATTTGTAGTAGGTTGCAAATACAGAGGTACGGCGACACGTGTCAGTAGAATAATGGGTGGCTATCCCTCAGTATTATTGGAAAATCACATGGTTATGGAAACAGTACGTAGGGACTATCACCTAACGCTCCTGCGAAAATGCTGGGTTTTGGACGTTGGTTATCGAGATTTTTTCTCAAGTTGAGCAAAGTGCTAACGACGTCGCTGCTTAATTTTTTATTATTTTGTTTGTTTCTTTTCAATTCACGGCTCAACTTCAACTTGGGCCTCGCCTTCTTGATGTGATATTGTCTTCTCTCTCTTACTATATGATCAACTAAACAAATCGTACCACTACCACTAAACTTTGATACACCTATTTGGATCTCCCATCACATTCGTAAGTCGTAACATACTACTGTATTATCTTTGTATTACTACTACTAGTTAGTACTGGTACTCGTCTATCCATTACATTTTTATGTCCAACATTTTCTTCCTCCCCGTCCAAAAGTTTGTGTTTGACTAGTTATTTGAAAAATACTTCCAAACGTCAATTTGTGTTTGCCCCAACAGGCCATAACAGGCTACCCCAAATTTCAAAATTTCCTTTCATCTCATTATATTTTCGTTTATCAATTTGGTGTTTCAGTTGGACTTCAGCCACATATCTTGCTTGTTCCCGCTTGTATGTCCATCCTCTTTCAGAGCTTTATATGCTGTTCAAGACAAGTTATGCAAACCCATATATTAACACAATTATCGACATTTCATTTGTATAGTAAAGAAGATCTAATTATAAGTCTTGGCAAAATCAGTGTTTTAAAAGGTATTTTTCGGGCGAGTCCCATGGCAAAGCGCACCAAAAACGCCCCTGCGTGATGGTGTGGGGCGAAAGTCTCAAGAGGCGTACACCAAGCAATTCGGGGCATACGCTCAGGCGTTCGGGGGCATATTTTTAGTGAGACATAAGCCCCAAAGATTTTTTCAAATTAAAATAAATTTGTTGAATAAGTCCTTCATATTATACCCAATATTCAACTTGGTAATTACTCAAAAGTTTTAAAAAGCAACTTAAATGTATTAAATTTAAAAGTCAAGACATTTTTTATTGATTGAAGCCTCAATTCATGGTCTTTCCCAATTCCTTATCTTGTCCGCTAGTCTTCTAATATCTCCCAAAAGCAACAAATATCTAAAAAAAATTTACAAATACAAAGAGAACTCCATTCTTCTTTATAACAGCAAGTTCAAAGTTCAAATTGCAGGTTAGTCATCTTTTTTGTTCCTTAATGTAGAAAAATTTATTATTCGACTCAAGTTACTTGAGCTTCTAAGTAGCGTATAATATTTTACCTGTTTATAATTATTTACTATAATTATATCATATTATAAAATATTAAAAATTAAACAGTTATGGGATTTACGCCCCGTACCTCGGGGTTTACACATCGCTGAGGCATATGTAAAATGCTTCGTCTTACGCCCACGCCTTTTAAGACACCGGGTAAAATAAGTGTTTTAGTAGTCATTGGATATTAATGGTTCAATTAGGATAGTGTAATATAAATTAGCTCCAAATTGAACAGTTATAGGAAGAAAAATGTATCATAAAATAAAAGGCAAGTCAAAGTTAATTTATTTCATTAGGATTGAAATAGCATTATATTCACCACCAGTGAATTTATTACTGTATCAAATTTGATACTGTGCAACAAAGGAAAGATCGTCATTTAACACACACATACACACAAGCTTCACGTGACTTAGTAGCACGTAATCTGTCCCTATTAAGGTTTTGTATGCTCTTCCACTTGGCAGAAAATAGCTAAAGAGCAAAGGAATTACGAGATATTGGGTGGGGCGTAGCGGGCCAAGTAGGAAGAAATTGTGAATGACATTCATCATATACCTTTTGCAGCTAAGATAATTAATGGAGCGTAACGATGGGCTAATTTGTAGTTAAATGAGGAAGGGAGGGAGGTGGGGAAGGCGACCTCATAGTCTTTATGGACTACAATTTATCTGGGGGATTAGCCAACAATATGGTCAATGTGACTATAACCTGATTACACTCCACCAACGTACATTATTGTTTGGCACCGCAAAATAACTTCTCAAGATGATACTTTCATTGCTTGCTCTATATTGAAACAATATCCTCATATTCAGGTTGCTCAATATAGGAATACCTGATTTAGTCAAGAGTTACGGCTCTGACTCCTGAATGGTTAGAATATGAAAGAAATAGCCACCGTGATGAAAGATTTGGTACATTAACTATTGAACTTATTGACGAATGATTCAAAGTAGGACCTAATCAAATTTGAGTTTGTTAATAATGTCCTATATTCAAAGTAGGACTTGATCAAATTTGAGTTTGTTAGTAGTGTCATATATTCTTGGATTGGTTAGCAATAGTTATGATATAGTTTTATCGTTTACTCGTAGTGGATAGTTGTTGCTTTATTAGTGGTAATAGTGGCCAACTTAGTGGTCTGTTTATTTGTAAGCTTATATAAAGGCAATGTTTGCTTTAGTTTATTATATCAATGAAGTTAAGAAAAATTCCAGCAAACTTCTTGTACTTCGTAGTTTTTCTCATCAGATTTTCAATATGTTGCTTACTTTATTCAACATCTTTGGTATCAGAGTCGTGACAGAGAGTGAGTACAGAAAAACACAAACTTGAGTGATACATTTGAGACAGAGAAGAATGGCAAGTAACAACAGTGCATTGGGTGCGACACAATCACTCATTCCTATCTTCAAGGGAGAAGATTACGAGTTCTGGAGTATCCGTATGAAAACTCTACTCAAATCCCAAGATCTTTGGGACTTGGTAGAACAAGGGTATGTAGATCGTGACGAAGAAAACAAACTACAAGATAACAAGAAGAAAGACGCTAAGTCATTTGTGATGATTCAGCAGGCTGTTCATGATAGCGTCTTCTCACGGATCGCAACAGCGACCACAACAAAGCAAGCTTGGTCTATTCTATAGAAAAAGTTTCAAGGTGATTCAAAGGTCATTGTGGTGAGACTACAGTCACTTCGGCATGACTTTGAAACCTTGATGATGAAAAGTGGAGAATCCGCTGCTGATTTTTTGTCAAGAGCAATGGCAATTATCAGTCAAATGCGATCCTATGACGAGAAGGTTACATATCAGACCATTGTGAAAAAAGTATTTTGAAGCTTAACTCCAAAATTTGATCATGTAGTTGCTGCCATAGAAGAGTCTAAGGATTTGTCAACTTTTTCTTTGATGAACTAATGGGGTCTTTGCAATCACACGAGGCAAGAATTAATCGATCACTTGAAAAGAATAAGAAAAAGCTTTTCAAGTGAAAGAGGCATCCACGAAAAATGCAGATGGTGAATATTCAGCAGGTAGAGGCCCTGGAAGCGGAGGATTTCGTGGTCGCTGTCATGGCAATGGTAGAGGCAATGGAAGAGGTGGCGGTCGTTTTGATGGGCAACGACAGTCCAATGAACAAAGAAGCAACAAGAGTGGTATTAAATGTAACCACTGTCATAGATATGGGCATATTAAAGCAAATTATTGGTTCAAATATCAAAAGATGGACTTTGCAGCAAGGGCAACAGGGAATGAGGAAGAAGAGAACGAGCTTTTTACGGCTCATATTCACAAAGACCATTGGCCAAGTGGTTTATGGTTTGTAGACAGTGGTTGTTCAAATGATATGACGGGCACCAAATCTTTGTTCAAAGAGCTTGATGAGACGATAAAAATAAAGGTGCAGCTTGGAAACACAAAGGAGATGCAGGTTGAAGGAAAAGCACGGTGGGTGTTGACATTAGCCATGGCAAAGTAAAAATACTGGATAACGTTCAATTCGTGCCTAATTTAGGATACACTTTGTTGAGCTTTGGACAACTAATGACTGACAGATATTCTCTTTTCTTTGATGACGATGCTTGTGTCGTTACAAACAAAAAATCAGGAAAAAAGGTTCATATTAGCATGACTCCAAACAAGATGTTTCCGTTGGATGTTTCTAATTTGGAGAATTTTTCTCTCGCTGCAAGTACAATGATGACTCAAAGTTGTGGCATTTGAGATACGAGCATCTCAACATAAAAAGGCCTGAAATTATTAAGTGATAACAAGTATGGTTCTTGGACTACCTAAAATTGACTCTATTGAATTATGTGAAGGATGCATTTCTGGGAAACAAACTAGAAAGTCTTTTCTTGTTGGAAAGGCTTGGAGGGCTTCAAAGTGCCTTGAATTAATAGATGCTGATTTATGTGTGTCACACCCCATATTTTTTTTTTGTACGTGAAATAACGTTATAAATAAATTGATAAAAGCTCAAAAATGAGATGTTAAATTCCGTATTTCATACGTTAAAGTTTCGTCGTAAGTTAATCGACGCAAGTTCGAGAATGAGTTTTATTTTGGGATTATAAGTATTATTATATTTCAAACAAGTGATAAGTAAATTCGTGAAGGTGAGAGAGTAAGCGAATCAAAAGAAATGAGTTTTCGTCAAAGTTCGACATTTTGAAAAAAAATACGGTCCGAACTATAATACCCGGTATTTATGGACTAGTGTCATACAAGGTACCACATGAATATAATAGTAAGGTGTACAAAGTATGTTAAAGTGAGTATTATTTTAAGTAATTTGAGATAATTCCTAATTATGTGGATAATTGGATAATTATTTATTTTAGTGGGAGATTATCAATTTATTAAGATTTTGGTGGTAAGATTGTTGATACCCAATTTTTTCTCAAACTATTTTAAAATTTGCATATGTGCCTTCAAAATCACTTTTTATAATAACTGGTATTTTTTCCTAATTTTTCATATTTATTTAATTTCTTTTCAAATTTATTCAGTATTTTAAATTCAATAATTATTCATAAATTATATTATCAATAATTTCAAAATATTTCTTAGCTCAATATATTATTTTTTATCCTATTAGAATTTAATTATTTCATAAATTATCCAATTTGGCATTATTTGGCTATAATAACAACAATTTTGTAATTATAGCCTAATTGTACATTTTATACCATTTTAATTCAATAGTTAGTCATTTTATATTTTAATATTATCTAATTACCTTAATTTCACCTATTTAACCTTATTTTCATTTTTATCTAATTATCAACTTTTTTATAAATTCTTTATCTATTTAATTAGCTATTTAATAATTATCCCCTTCCTATTTAAAAATCTAGCCTAAATCAAACTTGACCCCTAACCCAATAAACTAGCCCAACTACCCAGACCAATCCTCACAAATATACCAGGCCCAATCCCCATTTGATATGAGCCGTTGATTAATTCAAATCAACTGCCCAGATCTCACCTTACCATATTAATCCTAAACGACCAACCCCAAACCCTCATTCCCCCTTCACTCTCAGCCGTATGAACTCTCTCATCTCTCTCTAAACACTTCACCTGCTAAACCTACTGACCTCCCTTCTCTAGTCGTCTCCCTACCGGAATCCATGGTGGTCTCGCCACCTACTAGCCTTATGGCTCCCCCTTCGCACGTGTGTCACCTGTTTTGAGGCCTTAAAGTGAACCAGAGACGGTTCACTCACCTCTACAATCTCATGCCATGTTTTTCGGCCTCCTATGGCCGTTCGAATAAGATTCTTGCATTTTTCGACCAAACTCCGATGATATTTTAAGATTTCTTCTCTTTTGGGTTTTTCTCTGGAAACCCTAGCTTTAAAATCTTCTGATCTTCCTAGATATGTGATAGATATATGTCTATTCTAAGGTTTTCACCTGTTTTCTCTTTAAAACCCCTTTATTTTTCAAACGATTCTTCATTTTTAAGAACTAGGGTTTCTTAACCCCTTTTGAAAACGCTTTATCTTCTGATTTTTAGTACTAATATATGGTTCACAGTATGATTCCCAATACTACTTCTCCTCACTCTGCACTTATTCTCCTTTAACTGGTATGTTTTTCAGTTTAACTTAAAGCATCAAAAGCAACATGCTTCTTTTAATATTGCAATTCCTTCTGTTTCTACTATTCTTTTACTTATGGTTCTGTTGTGTACCCTGTAATTAGCATGTCTACTTTGAATTTACAAGTATGATTGTTAAGCTGTCCTATCCTCCCTTAGATTCAACATGTTATCTCCCCTAGCACACCCCCTCAATTTGATTCTGTTAGTTTCTGGCCTGAATATCTTTATGAAAATTGTTCTGTGGTTGTTAAAGTTCAGTGATACCTTAGTGTTTCTCTGGTAGTAATTTGTATGAAAAATCTATTCCTATGTCTATCCTACTTGTCCCCAATCCCTCATTCCTTGTTTGTGACTGCTTCCTTGTACTATGCATGCTGATGTGGTTCTGGGTGGTTGATTGTCCTAATCCCTTTCTTTCAAACTGTTTTCATTAACATCAAAGTCTTCTGTTCTCCAAAACTTATTTCAAACTACTCATTTTCAAACTGTTTTCCAACTCAACTCTTTCAAAACTATGTCAAGCACTCTCACATATACTCTTAGTCATTAGGTTTTGCCCCATCTTGTGTGAGCATTGCCTTGGGACTCTTGAGCTCTTTCTAAACTTTGACACACAAGAGCTGGCCTTTCTACATTGCACTTACTCTATCTTGGCTATGAAATCTGGGTGTGAGCACTGCCCGGGATCCTTTGAGATCCTTAGGGAACTCTGACACACCTGGATTATATGAAAGGCTGTAAACTAATGGCATTTGAGGCATTCTGGGGATTTTAGGCCTATCAGTAGGCTCCCTATAGCATAACTCCTTATTTTTCTTATTTCAATTATGTAATTTATGCAAATGGCCTGTAATAACTACTTGTAAACTACTCTAGGGATGGACAGTGGAAAGGGAAGGGGTGACTATGTTTGCTTTATATATTAAAAGGGTAGAAAACATGTTATTAGGTTTATATTCCTACTTGCGCAATAGAGACCATGCTTAGGACTCATTTCATGCATTAGAGATCATGTTCCCTAGGGCTTCTACTTCTGTTTTCAGTATGTCCATCTCACTATCATATCACTTAGAGAATCCTGCGTTAAAATGTGTTAATAATCAGTACTTTGCAATCATGCTCTATGCTGCCATGTACACTTAGAGATCTTGTTTAGGGTAAACAACACTAAAATAAACTGCCACGCTTACATCTTCTGAAATCATGCTTAATGCTGTAATTATTGTGCATTTAGAAACCTTGCTTAGGATTCTGTATATGCATCATTCTGCATCCCTATCCGTGCATTAGATATCATGTTTTAGGACTCATTCTCCGCCTAATTACCAATGCATAAAAAAGGACCTAAAACTGTTTTACCATGTCTCTAAACAACTAGTGATAATTCTACATTCTGATGCAACACCTAAGTACAACATGTTTAGGCAAAACAACTCAAACAGTTTCTTTAATAATCTGGGTAATTACTGAGCATTGTTCTATGCCTAGGCAAGCCTTAGGTAATTAAAGTTGTTAAAACTAGAAATATGTTTATTTATGTATGCTGCTTAATTATTAACAAGATAAAATCAGTAAGTAAAACTGATTAAGACTTCCTCTCTGAGTTATGCAATAAATCTGTCTTTGTTATTATCATTTAGATACCATGTTTTAGGATCTGAATCAAAAGACCTTAACTCTGTATGAGTCGTGTTGCCTATTTGCATTACTTGTGGAGGTATACTTGTGCCTTTTCTCTGCTTTTCGGTGTTTCCCCCTAATTGCAGTCCTACATGTTCTTATCTGTAGCCTTAGTATTTTTCCTTCAAACCTGAGGGTCTTCCTAGAACATCCCTTATAGGATAGAAGTCCTAAATTCCTCCGGGACTAATAGGAAGGGACGGTAACAGCATGTAACTGAGGTCGAGGCCAACACTCGATTTAGTTACTTTCACGGGGTGGGAAAGGGTAGAATATGGATATGATGACCGGTGCGCTAACACCACGTGTAGCCCCTCTTTGAGGAGTTATTACCAGGTATTGTAAAAACCTAGAATACCCTTTATATGCTTAGATCGTAATCCTTTCAAAATCTAACCTTCTTTACTATTTTTTCAAACATATGCATGCCTAAGACTTAAATCCCCTCTTATTTGAGCCTTTATTTGTTTGGTTGCTAAGCTGTACAAATTGACAAAAGCTGTTTGGCGGGGAACCACACTTGTGGATCCTAAGGGGTGCCTAACACCTTCCCCTTAGGATAATTTCAATCCCTTACCCTATCTCTGTTTAACAACGTAGTTGTAAATAGACCCCTTTGGTGTCCTAACGCACCATTAAACATCGTTAGGTGACGACTCTCAAAAATACAAAACCCCTTTCCCAAAAGGAAAAGTTGTCCCAACCGAATGTCATAAACCCAATCTCCACGAGGAAAGAAGGGGGCGCGACATCATGGTGACTCTACTGGGGACTTTCAGGCTTTTACCATTTTCAAATTGCTTTGTGAATTTGTACTCTTCCCATTTCCCTTATGTGCAATTACTTGTCTATCTCTTTAAGCATTTATTTTTCTTCAAAAGTAACTAACATGCTTTTTCTGTTTCTTTCGTTTGTAACCGCTTTTAAATTATAAGCTACTGTATGTACTGCTTTCATAACGTGAAAATACATGACAACATGACTTTAATCTTATTTATTATTCTATAACCATGCTCAACATTCATACTTCACTCGTGCCAAACAAAATACTATAGCAACGCTTGATGAGTGGTTGGCTCTTCCTATATTATTAGCCCCTATATTCGGAAAGGCTTATTTGCGGTAAAACTAGTCGATCAACGTGTCGATAGTTCCGTGCCTTTTCCCCTTGAGTTGTCCGCTCGAGGGTACCGGTATAAAACCCCATAGAAACCTTACTCCGTTATGTTATTTCATGCATCATGGTCAAACCTAGCCATGCTAAAGTGTGGTGTGCACGATAGCTTTTAATATTGCCTTATCCAAAAGTCCACTGGGTTTCCCTAAACCCAATCGGACATCATCACGTTCTGTGCATTTATTTGGAGAACTAAAGGCTTTATGTTAATTGTTGATGTTAAAGAGTCGAGCTTGGTGGGGGTAAGGGCCTAACCTTGTTTTCCTTGTAGAAAAAATAAGGCACGAAGTCCCCAGATTCGGCATGGTCTCCAATATCCCTCCAAGATTTCTAAGTTGGTGGGAAGATTTACCTTCTAGTGACAAAACTCTCGTCAGGAAATACTTGGGAAATCTACCATCTCTCCTAGAAATCCAGCCTAACAACATGATAATAGAGGCTGCTACCCTATTCTGGGATTGTGAAAGGTCCGTGTTCCGCTTTGGGGACATTGAAATGACACCTTTGCTAGAGGAAATAGGAGGATTGGCTGGCCTAGTATGGGAAACCCCGGGGTTGCTAATGCCTGAAAAACGCACAGGTAAAGGTTTCCTCAAAATTATGGGTCTGAAGAATAATGAAGAACTGGTATGCTTAAAGAAGTCATACATCCCTTTTGACTACTTGTACGAGAGGTACGGTCACATCAAATCATATCGTACCTACCACGACGAGTTTGCCATCACATCCTTGGGACCCATCCATCGTAGAGTATTCGTCTTCATGGTTTGCTTCTTGGGTCTGATTGTGTTTCCAATAAAGAAGGAGAGAATCCACACTAGATTGGACATGGTAACCAAGACACTAATGGAAGGAACTGATGGGCAAAACTTCAGTATTGTGCCCATGATCATTGCAGACATATATTGAACCTTGGAAAAGTGTCAACGAGGGGCAAAACACTTCGAAGGCTGCAATCTACTACCTCAGCTTTGGCTCATGGAACATCTCCAAAAGGGAGAGTACTGACAAGAAGTTCATCGAAGAGTTTGGGATGACCACATCGCTTTCCACCATCTAAAGCGAATGAATTACATCCCCGGCATGTTTTCTCATCCTGAGAATGACAAAGGATGGGTCGAGCTCTTTGGTAATCTGACTGAAGAACAGGTTCAGTGGATGGTCGAGTGGTTTCCGACAGAGGAGTTCATCGCTTGTTCCAGAGATGCACCGTTCCTAATACTAATTGGTCTAAGAGGAACATACCCTTACGTCCCTCTTCGAGTTATGAGGCAAGCGGGTAGGAAGCAAGTCATACCCAGGGTCGACAAGATGAGCCATCTTCGAGCTGACTTCCAAAATGACGATATTCCTCACAAGTGCCAAGCCTAGCACATGTGGCACTGCAAGATTGTAATGGAGAAGGACACCATCGAGCCAGATAGATATCATGCTGGTTGTACCCCTCTCTATCCTAGTTGGTTGGCAGAAAATTGGGGTGGTCTGAGCGAGCCAGGGTTCGTTCAGGGCCACAGGGTTATAGATGAAAAGGTCAAGGCATAAGTCAAAAACAACTAGCTACGCAAGAGGATCCGTGAGTATGAGGATGAGCACCGCGAAATACATGAGTCTAACAAGAAACTGATCGAGGAATGGAAGGATATGGCTGATGAGTGGCTAGAATTCATGATTTTAAGCATTATATACCTCACATTTGATGAGCTTTAATGNCAGTACTATGAACGGTTGATGATGATTGAGAACCACAAGTTCTCCGACATTATCAAATTAGGTGAACGGATTGAAGAAGGTATCAAGAGCGGTATGGTCACAAATTTTGAAGCCTTGCAAGCTAAAAACAAGGCTTTGCAGTCTGCTGGTGTGTCTAAGAAAAGAGACGCGGGAGCTGTGATGGTTGCACAAAGAACCAAATGCCCACTCAAATACCAAACTTACCCAACACCTCCACTCACATATCAACCAACCCCAAATTACCAAGCACCCTCATACCAAGCTTCACCACCAACTAATCAATCACTTCCGCCACCGACATATCAACCTGTTTCACCCAGATACTCACAACCCGCTCCTGTATACCACACTTACAATTCTCAACCATCTCATTACCAATCACCCCCTACCCGTCAAAACTTCCCTAGACCCCGTCCTATTTTTTATCGCAGACCTCCAAAATAGTATACCGCCATCTGAACGCATCGACCAGTTGTATGAGAAGCTCAAAGCTGCTGGTTACGTCACCCCCATCCCTGCTGCAACCCCTGAGAATCCTTCTCAATGGTTCAACCCAAACAAGTCCTGTGAATACCACTCCGGCATGAAGGGGCACACCATCGATGAGTGCCGCTCTTTGAAAGACAAGATACAATCCCTGATTGACAACAAGGTCATCGTGGCAAAGTAATCTGCTCCAAATGTCCGCAACAATACTCTTTCGGACCATAAGGGTGGAGGCATCCACTTGATTAAAATAGAAGATGATTGTGACCCCGAGGGATCAATTGGGTTAATCGAAGAAGGCGATGATCCAAAGAAACCTGCNTCGCGTATTCTTTGACGTATTTGCATCCGTTTAGCCCCGTTTCCATTTCCAATTCACCTACACATAAAACAAACCCCATTAGGCACATACGACGTGTATTTTATCATTAAATCTCATCAAATGTGAGGTATATAATGCTTAAAATCATGAATTCTAGCCACTCATCAATGGCTATCAACACCAAGAAAAGGTTAGGGTATTTGGAGCGAGGCATAGTGGAGCTGGAGAAACAATTTCTCAAAAGGATTGAAGACTGTCAAAAGGCTAGAGGGACCGACGAAGGACATCTAGCCAGAGCATACCTGTTGCTATGGCTTAGCGAGTTGGGGGAGCTGTACGAGAGAAGCAAGAATGCCGAGTCTGGGGAAGGTCCTTCTGGGATCAAGTAGATAGGAATGTGTTTCTTTTACTTTATCAATGTAATAAGGTCAATGGACATTAGTGACCTTTACTTCCTGTTTATTTAGTGTCGTTTTGGGATTCGTCTATTTTCTTATCAATAAAATGAGGCATTTAGCATCTTAAGTTCTCCAAATCAATTTGTCGCTAGGCCTACCTCGGGCACAAAAGAGGTCCCCAAATTAGGACGCACTTTACATTCCC
>ML372066.1:45572-67860 GCA_005239525.1 Nicotiana knightiana | reverse complement strand
GCCCGAGAACACCATGTCATGGCTTAAGGATCTCTTTTATCATTTTGAATATCATTATTCAAAGGCGTCATGGTTCGGAGGCACCATCCTCATGGCCCGAGAACATCATTTCATGGCCTGCGAATCCTGCATCAAGAAATTCATGGCCCAGGACATCATGGTCTAAAAGAAGGTCATCCTTAACCGTCCGAAGACAACATTCATGGTCCAACAGAACTTGCATCATGTTTAAATTATGCACAATATACGCTCATATTGTTCATTTGCAGGTAGTCCGTCAAGCAACAACCATCCCGGCAGGAGCGGTCCCGCTCTAGTTCTCCTAACCATTCCCGTAAGCCGTTTGTTCACCTAACCCCATACATTGCGTCCGTTCTTGTACAACTTCATCGGTATACTTCGCCGATGACCCCTGAACTACATAGGCCTGATTCTTGTGAAACCAGGGATATGTAGGCAGCTCAGAAACTAGGGCGCGACCTAAACCTCTTCATACCGCTTCCTTCGGTCAAAATTGGCCATTATATCTTTACCCGACAACTCTTTCATCCTTCCCGAGTAAAGATGGGCAGCTGTTGATACCCAATTTTCCCTCAAAATATTTTTTAAATTTGCATATGTACCGCCAAAATCACTTTTTATAATAACTAGCATTTTTTTTCATAATCTTCCATATTTTTACTAATCTCTTTCCCAAATTATTCAGTATTTTGCACTATATAATTATGCATAAATTGTATTATAAATAATTTTCAAAATATTTCCCGGCTCAATATACTATTTTTATCCTATTAGGATTTAATTATTTCATAAATTAGCCAATTTGGTATTATTTAGCTATAATTACAGCAATTATAGCCTAATTATATGTTTTATACCATTTAAATTAATAATTAGTCATTTTATATTTTTAATATTAGCTAATTACCTTAATTTCATCTGTTTAGCATTAATTTCATTTTTATAATTACTAGCTACTTTATTAATCATTTATCTATTTTAAGGGGGGTATTTAACTAATAGCCATCTTTTAATTTCAATTGTGGCCTAAATTAAATCCAATACCCAATTAAATTATCCCAAACACCCCCCAAGCCCAATACCCAATCCACCCGACCCAACTCTTCCTAAATCCTGGCCATTGATAAATTTTGATCAACGGCCCAGCTCAATTGTTACCATAATTAATCCTAATGACCTACCACCCCCCAGTCTCTCATTTTCACTCAGACGCTCATCTCTCTACTCTCCCTCCCTATCTCTATCTTTGTAGCCCCTCTAGAGGCTTCCAATCTCTCAACCTCCGATGAGGTCCGTTCGTCTTCCCGGTCGCCTCTTCGCTGGAGGCCATGGAGTCCTCACCATCCTCAGGCCTCCCATGGCTCCTTTATGCTGGTGTTGCCATATCTAAGGTCTTCAAGAGACCAGGGTTCACTTTCTCACACCTTTGACCTGTCTCAGGCCTTCATGGCTCGATGTCCAGTAAGATTTCCCTACTTTCCGGCTAGATCCGGTGTTTTCTATACCGACTCTCTCTCTCTCTCTCTGAGTTCTCTCTTTGAAACCCTAACTTCTAAACTTCTGATTCTTTTAGATCTGTAACAGATCTATACGTATTATGAGGTTTTCCTGTGTTTTCTTTAAAGATTCTCCTATTTCTCGAACGATTCTATGTTTTTCCAAAACTAGGGTTTTAAAATTCTTTTCAAAAACAGTTTTCCTTCTGGTCTCTTAGTATTATTTCATGATTCTATTGTGTTTAAGCATTATTTGAACCACTCCCTTCTTGTATAATTCATTTTGATAAAAAGCCCCAAATTTCTTGGGTACAATATATGAGTCCAAGCTTTGTTTACAATAATGTTTTATCTGTTCTATTGCGACTGCTTTACTCTCGTGAAACACTATGTGATTTTTGCTCTATACTTACATTCAGGGTTTCTGATTCTTTGTCGCTTCTGCCTAAGCCATGATCGTCTACTGATTCCTTTAATTATTTGCTATGTTCTGATGCGAATCGCTAATTTCATGATTAGGGTTCCTAGTTTTTTGTTTAACATGTGTTATTTCGTTCAAATCAATACTGTTTTATCATTTTGAATCTTTGATTAAGTGTGATTAGCTCTTTGTTGATTCTTACACCATATCCTTTACTGATTTTGAGTATCTCCTTAAATATGTGATATTTTCCTTTGAGTAATACCGCTTTCTTGTAATTTGAGGGTTTCCTGACTGATTTTTTAGGATTTGAATCATCTCTTACCTTATTTCTGCAAATAAACATGCTGTTAAATTGACTTTCCTTAATTAGGATATTCTAAATCTAGCTCTAATCACATGCTCTATACCTTTACTACTACTTATATGTTAAAGTCAGCTTTTCAATGATTTTTTTCCTTATTTTTTGTTAAGGTTTATTACCGTTTGGACATTGACTCCTTAATTGAAGGGAGTACTTGCCTNTGTCAAATTGACTTTCCTTAATTAGGATATTCTGAATCTAGCTCTAATCACATGCTCTATACTTTTACTACTACTTATATGTTAAAGTCAGCTTTTCAATGATTTCTTTCCTTATTTTTTGTTATTGTTTATTACCGTTTGGACATTGACTCCTTAATTGAAGGGAGTACTTGCCTTGATTATATGTTGATTGATTCTGAGTCCCCATAATTACTGCTGAAATATTAGTTTACCTTATTTGACTACTTGTTTTCAAACTATAAATACTTTGGTCTTTCATTAGCATAACAGACGAACTTACTGGTTCAATAACTCTCTCTCACAACTAAAATTTTCTGCTCTCGTCTCTGTGCTACTTGTCACTGCTCTAATTTAGCTAGCTGCAAGCCAAGGCTAACTATTGTGCTCCTATCCTACTTTGTGTTTACTGTCTTCGTCACTTCACTGGTATGTTCTGATTTTAATCCCAGTTCCCAAACCAACATGTTTATTTTGCTGCTTCAATTCATTATGTTTCATATATGCTTCTATATACTGTTTTGTTGTTGGACATGTAATTAAAATCTGGGGCTTCATCTAGCATGTTAAGTTATGCTTTACTTTCATAATCAGCATGTCTTTATGTATTTGAAACCTGTTTCTATGTGACTCTCGTTATCCCTATGTCTGTACACTAGCTTTGGTTAGAGCATGCCTCTATTGGTATTACTTTAAGCTGTTTGTTACTGTTATGTCTAGTATAAACCCATACTATGATGTATCCAAATTCCATGAACCCCCTTAGGAACTTCTGATTCTGCATCCATGTCTACTTCTACCTGTTACATGTTCACTACTATGTGCCTTGTATGTCCCCAATCCCTCACTACCCTGTTTGTGGTTGCTGAACTTGTCTTAATACGCTACTCTGATCCTAAGATGTGGATGTGTTTATTCTGACTGCATTACTCTTTTCTCAAACTGCTTACTGAATAAAAATCTTTTTTGCAGAACACTTTTTTTTTGTAACCAGTCTTTCTTCTGTAAATTATTTACTCAAAGCTTTTCAAAACTATGTCAAGCACTCTCACTCTACTCCTAAACCTTTAAGTTCTGCCCCCTCAGTGTGAGCACTGCTTTGGGACCCTCGAGCTCCCTCTGAACTCTGACACACTGAGGCTAGCACTTCCACACTGCACCTGTTCAATTCTTGGTTACTAAGTCTAGGTGTAAGCACTGCCCGGGGTCCTTGAGATCCTTAAGGAACTTTGATGCACCTAGAATCTGATTTGTCTATGGAACTGAGGCATATGAGGCCATTGAAGGCTTTTTTTTTGGGAAATCTAGGCCTAATTAAGGCTCCCTATAGAGTAGTAGCTTCTTGATTTTTCTATTTCTATAATTCATTCATTGGCCTGTAATAATTTGTAAACAATTCTTGGGGAATGGATAGTAAAAAAGGGAAAGGGTAACTATGCATGCTATAGATGTAAAAGGGTAGAAACTATGCTCTTAGGTTTACATTTCCTATGTGCACAACAGAAAAGTCATGTTTCGGGTTAACATGTGCAAAGCATATCATGCATTAGAAATCATGCTCTTTAGGATTTTTATAAACATTGTTTCAGCACTTTACTGCAATACTGTTATATCACTTAGGAAAATCATGTTCAGTAATAACAATGGAAGAACTGCTATCGTGTGATTCTATCTATGCAAACGTAATCTGAATCTTGCCTTAAAACAAGAGTGTTAACAAAAATGTGCCATCACGCTTACCATGTTACACATAGAAATCATGTTCTAGGTAAACAATTAATAAACCTGTCACTTTTGCATATCCTGAAGGCATGTCAAAACACTGCAATGTTTTGTGCATTTAGAGACCTCGTTTAGGCTTTTGATCCTACACCATTTTGCATCTTCATGCATTAGATATCATGTCCTTAGGATTGCATCTCATCCGTTTAGGCCCACCTAGCCTAATTACTGATAAAAACAATTGCATTCAATTCTCGTAATCAACTGATAACAAGTCTGTATTCTGAACACGTAGGACAACATGTTCTAGGTAATACAATGTTGAATAGCTCTCCTCTAAGTGATGCTGGTAATTGGTACATACTATCTCACACCTAGACAAGCCTTAGATGATTAATTCGTCTAAGACTGATAATATGCCTTCCTGTATATGTTTCTCAATGCTTAAAAGGATTCAATTCAGTAGGTAAATTGATTAGGATCCCTTTCTGAGTAATAAAAATCGGCCTGCATATCTGTCTATATCTGAACTCACTTAGGTACCATGTCTTAGGATTCTGAATTTAAATATTGCCCTTAACTATGTTTGAGTCGTGCTGTCTAACTGTATTACTTGTGGAGGTAAATTTGAGCCTTTACTTGCTTTTTCTATGTTCCCATTAACTGCAGTCCTATATGCTTTCATCTGTCGCCCTAGAGCTTTACCTTTTAAACTTGAGGGTTTGCTTAGTACCTCCCTCTTAGGATAGTAGTCCTAACCTCCTCCGGGACTGATAGGAAGGGGCGGGTAACAACACGCAATAGAGTTCGTGACCAACACACACTTTAATTACCTTCACTGGGTGGGAAAGGGTAGAATATGGATATGATGACCAGTGCGCTAATACCACGTGTAGCCCCTCTTTGAGGAGTGATTACCGGGTATTGCACTGATGCGATCCATATTATTATAAACCTAGGATACCCTTTACATGCTTAGATTGTAATCTTTTCAAAATCTAACCTTCTTTACTTTTTTTTAAAAAACATCTGCATGCTTAAGACTTAAATCCCCTCTTATTTGAGTCTTATTCGTTTGTTTGCTAAGCTGTACAAATTCACAAAAGTTGTTTGGCCGGGAACCACACTTGTGGATCCTGAGGGGTGCCTAACACCTTTCCCTTAGGATAATTTCAAGCCCTTACCCTATCTATGGTTAACAACGTAGTTGTAAATGAACCCTATTTGGTGTCCTAACGCATCTTTAAAAATTTTTAGGTGGCGACCCTCAAAAACGCAAACCCCTTTCCCAAAAGGAAAGAGTTGTCCCAACCGAATGTCATAAACCCGATCTCCGCGATGAAATAGGGGGTGCGGCATCATGGCGACTCTGCTGGGGATTTATCTAGGCTTTTACCATTTCAAATAGCTTTGTGAACTTGTATTTACTTTGTTAATACTTGCGATCTTTCCCTTTCCCCCTTTTTCTTTACGCAATTACTTGTCTATTTCTTTAAGCATTTATTTGTTCTTCAAAAGTAACTGACATGCTCTTTCTGTTTCCTTCATTTGTAATCGCTTTTAAATTATAAATTGCTGTATTTACTGCTTTCATAACGTGCAAATACATGACAACGTGTCTTTAATGCTTATTTATTGCATAATCATGCTCAACATTCATACTCCACTCGTGCCAAACAAAATACTATAGCAACTCTTGATGAGTGGTTGCGCTCTTCCTATATTATTACCCCCTAAATTCGGAAAGGCTTATTTGCGGTAAAACTAGTCGATCAGCGGTGCAGTCGACGGTTCCGTGCCTTTCCCCCTTGAGTTGTCCGCTCGAGGGTACCAGTTTAAAATCCCATAGAAACCTTACTCCATTATGTTGTTTCATGCATCATGGTCAAACCTAGCCAGGCTAAAGTGTGGTCCGCACGGTAGCTTTTAAGATTTGCCTTATCCAAAAGTCCACTGGGTTCCCCTAAACCCAAACAGACATCATCACGTTCTATGCATTTATTTAGAGAACTAAATGCTTTATGCTAATTGTTTGTGTTAAATAGTCGAGTCTGGTGGGGGTAAGAGTCTAACCTTTTTCGTCTTGCAGAAAAATGAGGCACGAAGTCCCCAGATTCGGCATGGTCTCCAATATCCCTCCAATATTGCTAAGTAGGTGTGAAGATTTACATTCTAGTGACAAAACTCTCGTGAGGAAATACTTGGGAAATCTACCATCTCTCCTAGAAATCCAGCCTAACAACATGATAATAGAGGCTGCTACCCTGTTCCGGGATTGTGAAAGGTCCGTGTTCCGCTTTGGGGACATTGACATGACACCTTTGCTGGAAGAAATAGGAGGACTGGCTAGCCTAGTATGGGAAACCCCGGGGTTGCTAATGCCTGAGAACCGCACAGGCAGAGGTTTCCTCAAAATGATGGGTCTGAAGAAGAATACAGAACTGGTATGCTTAAATAAGTCATACATCCCTTTTGACTACTTGTACGAGAGGTACGGTCACAACAAATCATACCGTACCTACCATGATGAGTTTGCCATCACATCCTTGGGACACATCCATCGTAGGGTATTCGTCTTCATGCTTTGCTTCTTGGGTCTGATCGTGTTTCTCATAAATAAAGGAGAGAATCCACACCAGATTGGCCATGGTAACCAAGACACTAATGGAAGGGACTGATGGGAAAGACTTCAGTATTGTGTCCATGATCATTGCAGACATATATCGAGTCTTGGAAAAGTGTCAACGAGGGGCAAGACATTTCGAAGGTTGCAATCTACTACTTCAGCTTTGGCTCATGGAACATCTCCAAAAGGGCGAGTACCGACAAGAAGTTCATCGAAGAGTCTGGGATGACCACATCGCTTTCCACCACCCAAAGTGAATGAATTACATCCCTGACATGTTTGCTCAGCCTGGGAACGCCAAAGGATGGGTTGAGCTCTTTGGTAATCTGATTGAAGAACAGGTTCAGTGGATGTTCAAGTGGTTTCCGATAGAGGAGTTCATCGCCCGTTCCAGAGATGCACCATTCCTAATACTAATTGGTCTAAGAGTAACATACCCTTACGTCCCTCTTCGAGTTATGAGGAAAGTGGGTAGGAAGCAAGTCATTCCCAGGGTCGACAAGATGAGCCATATTCGAGCTGACTTCCAAAATGACGATAGTCCTCACAAGTGCCAAGCCCAACACATGTGGCACTGCAAGATTGTAATGGAGAAGGACACCATCGAGCCCGACAAATATCATGCCAGTTGTACCCCGTTTTATCCTGGTTGGTTGGCAGAAAATTAGGGTGGTTTGAGCGAGCCAGGGTTCGTTCAGGGCCATAGGGTTATAGATGAAAAGGCCGAGGCACAAGTCAAAAACAACCAGCTGCGCAAGAGGATCCGTGAGTGTGAGGATGAGCACCGTGAAATACATGAGTCTAACAAGAAACTGATTGAGGAATGGAAGGATATGGCTATCAGCACCAACAAAAGGTTAGGGTATTTGGAGCAAGGCATAGTGGAGCTGGAGAAAAAATTTCTCAAAAGGATTGAAGACTTTCAAAAGGCTGGAGGGACCGACGGAGGACATCTAGATAGATCATACGTGTTGCTGGGGCTTCGCGAGTTGGGGGAGCTGTACGAGGGAAGCAAGAATGCCGAGTCTGGGGAAGGTCCTTCTGGGACCAAGTAGCTAGGAATGTCTTTCTTTTACTTTATCAATGAAATAAGGCCAATGGCCATTAATGACCTTTATTTCCTGTTTATTTAGTGTCGTTTTGAGGTTCGTCTATTTTTCTTATCAATAAAATGAGGCATTTAGCATCTTGAGTTCTCCAAATCAATTTGTCGCTAGGCCTACCTCGGGCACAAAAGAGGTCCCCAAATTAGGATGCATTTTGCACTATGTGTTTAAATACCGCAATACTTTTCATAATCCTCACTGACTTGGTTACTTTTGTTTTTGTTTTTTTTCTTTATTTATTTATCCCCCTCCCCAAAGGTTAGTTCGTGCACTCTGGCATCATCATCCTATCTTACAAGATCCAGGGGCCCTCTACCCTCTCCTCCTCTTAGTCCTCCCAAAGGTAAGAACAAAGGAAAAAATAAAATGGAAGATTCATGCAAAAACAGAAATGAGAATGTGGTTGAACGGGTAGAGGCCACTGATGGCCAGGGTATTCGGCTTTAGAATGAAACTGTGTCGCAGCTGGAAATAAAATTGTTGAAGTTTCAAGAAGAGCTTGATCAAGTTCGGAATCTAGCAATCCTGTCATTCTCCCTCAACGTCCCAGACATCAATATCCAGAATCTTGCACCTCCTCAAAACATCCCAAAGCAGCAAAATCATCCCGCAGCTCATCATCACAACACCCCACCAAAGAACCAAACTCCCCTAGCACACTGCAATGCCTGCCATACTCCAAACAACACCCCACTGCTTATCCCAGAACCTCAGAACTCCACAAATGAACATTTCCACACTCATGCTCTAGGACACCATAACAATCCCATCTACGTGGAGACCATGCCACACTCCACTCCCCTATCACCTACACACCTGAGTCTGACGAAAAAGACCTGCTTATCAAGAACTCGGCTGAGGAACTTAGGAAGCTGACCAGCTGGGTTCAAGGCATCGAGGGAGTCGAAGGGTTGAACTATGAAGACCTCTGCATATATCCCGATGTCGAACTACCCGAGGGATACAAACCTCATAAGTTTGAAATGTTTGATGGTACAAGTGATCCAAGAGTCCATCTGAGAACTTATTGTGACAAGTTGGTTGGAGTAGGGAAGGATGAAAGGATCTGCATGAAGCTGTTCATGAGGAGCTTGAAAGGAGATGCATTGTCTTGGTACATCAGCCAAGATCCCAACAAATGGTTGAATTGGGTGAGCATGGCATCAGACTTTATGGACAGATTTAGATTCAACACAAAGAATGGACCAGCCGTGTTCTATATTCAGAATTTGAAAAAGAAGCCCACAGAGACATTTTGCGAGTATGCTACTCGCTGGAGGTCCAAAGCTGCTAAGGTCAGACCTTCCTTAGAAGAGGAGCAGATGAACAAGTTCTTTGTCCGGGCCCAGGACCCGTAGTACTATGAACGGTTGATGATGATTGAAAACCACAAGTTCTCCGGCATTATAAAATTAGGTGAACGAATTGAAGAAGGTATCAAGAGTGGTATGGTTACAAATTTTGAATCCTTGCAAGCTACAAACAAGGCTTTGCAGTCTGGTGGTGTGTCTAAGAAAAGAGACGTGGGAGCCGCGATGGTTGCACAAAGAACAAAATCCCCAATCAAATACCAAACTTACCCAACACCTCCACTCACATATCAACCAACCCCAAATTACCAAGCACCCTCATACCAAGCTCCACCACCAACTTATCAACCATCTACACCACTGACATATCAACCTGCTCCACCCAGATACTCACAACCCGCTCCTGTCTACCACACTTACAATTCCCAACCATCTCATTACCAATCACCCCCTAACCGTCAAAACTTCCCTAGAACTCGTCCTAATTTTGATCGCAGACCTCCAAAACAGTATACCGCCATTGCTAAACCCATCGACCAACTGTATGAGAAGCTCAAAGCTGCTGGTTATATCACCCCATCCTTGATGCAACCCCTGAGAATCCTTCTCAATGGGTCAACCCAAACAAGTCCTGTGCATACCACTCCGGCATGAAGGGGCACACCATCGATGAATGCCGCTCATTTTCACTCAGACGCTCATATCTCTCTATCTCTCTAGCCCCTCTAGAGACTTCCAGTCTCTCCACCTCCGATGAGGTCCGTTCGTCTTCTCCGACTGCTTCTTCGCTGGAGGCCATGGAGTCCTCACCATCCTCAGGCCTCCCATGGCTCCTCTACGCCGGTGTTTCCATATCTAAGGTCTTCAAGAGACCAGGGTTCACTTTCTCACACCTTTGGCATGTCTCAGGCCTTCATGGCTCGATCTCCAGTAAGATTTCCCTACTTTCTGGCTAGATCCGGTGGTTTCTATACCGACTCTCTCTCTCTCTCTCTGGGTTCTCTCTTTGAAACCCTAACTTCTAAACTTCCGATTCTTTTAGATCTCTAACAGATCTATACGTATTATGAGGTTTTCCTGTGTTTTGTTTAAAGATTCTCCTATTTCTCAAACGATTCTTCGTTTTTTCCAAAACTAGGGTTTTAAAATTCTTTTCAAAAAGAGTTTTCCTTTGGGCCTCTTAGTATTATTTCATGATTCTATTGTTTTTAAGCATTGTTTGAGCCGCTCCCTTCTTGTTTAATTCATTTTTATAAAAAGCCCCAAATTTCTTGGGTACAATATGTGAGTCCAAGCTTTGTTTACAATAATGTTTTATCTGTTCTATTGCGACTGCTTTACTCTCGTGAAACACTATGTGATTATTGTTCTATACTTGCAGTCAGGGTTTCTGATTCTTTGTCGCTTCTGCCTAAGCCATGATCGTCTACTGATTCCTTTAATTATTTGCTATGTTCTCATGCGAATCCCTAATTTCGTGATTAAAGTTCCTAGTTTTTTTTAACATGTGTTATTCTGTTCAAATCAATACTGTTTTATCATTTTGAATCTTTGAATAAGTGTGATTAGTGCGTTGTTGATTTTTACACCATATCCTTTACTGATTTCGAGCATCTCCTTAAATATGCGATATTTTCCTTTGAGTAATACCGGTTTCCTGTAATTTGAGGGTTTTCTGACTGACTTTTTAGGATTTGAATCATCTCTTGCCTTATTTTCGCGACTAAACATGCTGTCAAATTGACTTTCCTTAATTGGATATCTGAATCTAGCTCTAATCACATGCTCTATACTTTTACTACTACTTATATGTTAAAGTCAGCTTTTCAATGATTTCTTTCCTTATTTTTTGTTACTGTTTATTACCATTTGGACATTGACTCCTTAATTTAAGGAAGTACTTGCCTTGATTATATGTTGATTGATTCTGAGTCCCCATAATTACTGCTGAAATATTAGTTTACCCTATTTGACTACCTGTTTTCAAACTATAAATACTTTGGTCTTTCATTAGCATAACAGACAAACTCACTAGTTCAATAACTCTCTCTCACAACTAAAACTTTCTGCTCTCTTCTTTGTGCTACTTGTCACTGCTCTAATTTAGCCGGCTGTAAGCCAAGGCTAACTATTGTGCTCCTATCCTACTTTGTGTTTATTGTCTTCTTCACTTCACTGGTATGTTATGATTTTAATCCCAGTTCCCAAACCAACATGTTTATTTTGCTGCTTCAATTCATTATGTTTCGTATTTGCGTCTATATACTGTTTTGTTGTTGGACTTGTAATTAAAATCTGGGGCTTCATCTAGCATGTTAAGTTATGCTTTACTTTCATAATCAGCGTGTCTTTATGTATTTGAAACCTGTTTCTATGTGACTCTCATTATCCCTATGTCTGTACACTAGCATTGGTTAGGGAATGCCTCTATTGGTATTACTTTAAGCTATTTGATACTGTTATATCTAGTCTAAACCCATAATATGATGTATCCCAATTCGATGAACCCCCTTAGGAACTTCTGATTCTGCATCCATGTCTACTTCGTCTGTTACATGTTCACTACTCTGTGCCTTGTATGTCCCCAATCCCTCACTACCCTGTTTGTGGTTGTTGAACTTGTCTTAATACGCTGCTCTGATCCTAAGATGTGGATGTGTTTATTCTGACTGCATCACTCTTTTCTCAAACTGTTTACTGAAAAATCCTTTTTGCAAAACACTTTTTGTGTTTGTAAAAACCAGTCTTTCTTGTGTAAATTATTTACTCAAAGCTTTTCAAAACTATGTCAAGAACTATTACTCTACTCCTAGACCTTTAAGTTCTGCCCCCTCAGTGTGAGCACTGCTTTGGGACCCTCGAGCTCCCTCTGAACTCTAACACACTGAGGCTGGCACTTCCACACTGCACCTGTTCAATTCTTGGTTACTAAGTCTAGGTGTAAGCACTGCCCGGGATCCTTGAGATCCTTAGGGAACTTTGATGCACCTAGACTTTGATTTGTCTATGGAATTGAGGCATATGAGGCCATTGGAGGCTTTTTTTTTTTTGGGAAATCTGGGCCTAATTGAAGGCTCCCTATAGAGTAGCTTCTTAATTTTTCTATTTCTATAATTCATTCGTTGGCCTGTAATAATTTGTAAACAACTCTTGGGGAATGAATAGTAAAAAAGGGAAAGGGTAACTATGCATGCTATAGATCTAAAGGGTAGAAACCATGCTGTTAGGTTTACATTTCCTATGTGCGCAATAGAAAAGTTATGTTTCGGGTTAACATGTGCAAAACATGTCATGCATTAGAAATCATGCTCTTTAGGATTTTTATAAACATTGTTTCAGCACTTTACTGCAATACTGTTATATCACTTAGGAAAATCCTGTTCAGTAATAATAATGGAAAAACTGCTATTGTGTGATTCTATCTATGCAAACGTAATCTGAATCTTGCCTTAAAACAAGAGTGTTAACAAAAATGTTCCATCACGCTTACCATGTTACACATAGAAATCATGTTCTAGGTAAACAATTAATAAACCTGTCACTTTTGCATATCCTGAAGGCATGTCAAAACACTGCAATATTTTGTGCATTTAGAGACCTTGTTTAGGCTTTTGATCCTGCACCATTCTGCATCTTCGTGCATTAGATATCATGTCCTTAGGATTGCATCTCATTCGTTTAGGCACACCTAGCCTAATTACTGATAAAAACAATTGCATTCAATTCTCGTAATCAACTGATAACAAGTCTGTATTCTGAACACGTAGGACAACATGTTCTAGGTAATACAATATTGAAAAACTCTCCTCTAAGTGATGCTGGTAATTGGTACATACTATCTCACACCTAGACAAGCCTTAGGTGATTAATTCGTCTAAGACTGAGAATCTGCCTTCCTGTATATGTTGCTCAATGCTTAAAAAGATTCAAATCAGTAGGTAAATTGATTAGGATCCCTTTCTGAGTAATAAAAATTGGCCTGCATATCTGTCTATATTCTGAACTCACTTAGGTACCATGTCTTAGGATTCTGAATTTAAATACTGCCCTTAACTGTGTTTGAGTCGTGCTGTCTAACTGTATTACTTGTGGAGGTAAACTTGAGCCTTTACTTGCTTTTTCCATGTTCCTATTAACTGCAGTCCTATATGCTTTCGTCTGTCGCGCTAGAGCTTTACCTTTTAAACCTGAGGGTTTGCTTAGTACCTCCCTCTTAGGATAGTAGTCCTAACCTCCTCCAGGACTGATAGGAAGGAGCAGGTAACAACACACAATAGAGTTCGTAACCAACACACACTTTAATTACCTTCACGGGGTGGGAAAGGGTAGAATATGGATATGATGACCGGTGCGCTAATACCACGTGTAACCCCTCTTTGAGGAGTGATTACCGGGTATTGTACTGATGTGATCCATATTATTATAAACCTAGGATACCCTTTACATGCTTAAATTATAATTTTTTCAAAATCTAACCTTCTTTACTTTTTTTTAAAAACATCTGCATGCTTAAGACTTAAATCCCCTCTTATTTGAGCCTTATTCGTTTGTTTGCTAAGCTGTACAAATTCACAAAAACTGTTTGGCCGGGAACCACACTTGTGGATCCTGAGGGGTGCCTAACACCTTCCCCTTAGGATAATTTCAAGCCCTTACCCTATCTCTGGTTAACAACTTAGTTGTAAATGAACCCCATTTGGTGTCCTAATGTACCTTTAAAAATCGTTAGGTGGCGACTCTCAAGAACACAAACCCCTTTCCCAAAAGGAAAGAGTTGTCCCAACCGAAAGTCATAAACCCGATCTCCGCGAGGAAAGAGGGGGCACGATAAGGTAGCCCGATTGTTCAATGAGGGGCACCTTCGAGAATTTCTCAGCGACAGGACCAAGAACCACTTCAGAGAAAGAGACGCTAACAGGAAAAACGAACCAGAGGAGCCCCAACATGTCATTCACATGATCATCGGCAGAGTCGACGTCCCACAGAGATCCATATTCAAACGCACCAAAGTATCAATCACAAGGGAGAAGCGGACTCAGGACCACATGCCTGAGGACACCCTCACATTCAATGAGGAAGAGACCGAGGGCTTATCTCAGCTGCACAACGATGCACTGGTAATTTCTATTCTTTTAAATAAAGTTCAAGTTAAACGTGTTCTTGTGGATCCATGTAGCTCGACAAATATAATCAGGTCGAGGGTCGTGGAGCAGCTCGGGATGCTTGACCAAATCATACCGGCATCTCGAGTCTTGAATGGCTTCAACATGGCAAGTGAAACAACTAAGGGGGAAATCATCCTCCCAGTTAACGTGGCCGGAACCATACAAGACACGAAGTTTCATGTCATCGAAGGTGACATGAGGTATAACGCTTTGCTCTGAAGGCCGTGGATTCACAGCATGAGGGCAGTGCCATCAACCCTTCATCAAATGATAAAGTTCCCAACAAAATATGGCGTAAAAATGGTATATGTGGAGCAACACGCAACTAAGGAGATGTTTGCAGTCCATGGCTTGGCACCGGTATCGAGGCCCTCTACATTGGAAAAGTCGAGTGTTAAGGAAAAACAGGTAACCAAATAGCAATCACAGTCTATATCCTCGATTGAGCCCGAGGAACAGGTGGTCGAGGGAAAAGAGGAAGATTTCCTTACCCCTCGAGCTTTCGTCGCCCCCGAGGAGTCAGACGCGACGAAGTCCATGGTCGAGGAACTGGAGCAGGTGATATTGATCGAGTATCTTCCCGAACAAAAGGTATACCTGGGATGGAATTAACCCCCAAACTCAAGAAAAAACTCATTCGATTCCTTATCGATAACATTGATTGCTTTACTTGGTCCCACTTAGATATGACAGGGATCCCACCGGAGATAACCACCCATCAACTAAGTGTCGATCCCAGATTTAAACTGGTGAAACAAAAGAGGAGGCCTCAGTCCGAGGTAAAGCATGCATTCATCAAAGACGAGGTAACCAAACTTCTTATGATAGGTTCCATTAGGGAAGTAAAATATCCCGAGTGTCTAGCTAATGTAGTAGTAGTCCTTGTCGGTAGAGAACAGTGCAACTGCCTCTTCTTCCAAAGTCTTTACCTTCTCGATGTCGGCCGAGAGGTCGAAGCCTTTAGCGTGCACCTCCTCGAGAGTTTGTCTTCGGGATTCCAGCCTAGTATGGTTGATAGCACATGTCAACTTGAGCTCGGCTTCGGCAGAGATCTCCTGTGCCCAAGCATTAACAACATCAGCATCGGTTCAATACAAGGACACGAATGCCTCAGCCTCGGACTTGGCTTTAGCAAGGTCGACGACCGCTTTAGCTTGAAGCTCCTCAAATTTGCGGCTCTCCTGTTTTGCACTTCGAAGTTGGTTCTCAACCGAGACCAGCTTTTCCCTAAGAGTGTCCTTTTCCGAGGCGAGACGGTCCATATGTTGTCTCCACCCAAGGGTTTCGGCCTCTTTGGTTTTGAGCTGCTCTCGAAGTTTCTCCACCAGGTCGGCCTTCTGCTGGAACTGCAAAGTTAAGGCATTAGACACCAAAACAAGTGAACACAAATTAGGCCCACAAAAGCTATATTAACTGCTCGACGAGCTTGACCCGCTCCTGGGAAGCCGTCTCCTAATAAGCTCGAAGGACGCTGATTTCCACTTCTCATTTTATGTAAAGAGTCTTGAGGTCGTCCATCTCTAACATGATCTTCTTGACCTCAGCTTCACAACGGGCAAGTTCAGCCCGAGATTTGGAAAAAGCTTGATTGAAGAGCATCACGACCTTATCACAAAGAAAGGGAGTCAGAAAGACAAAAATCAAACTCTAAACATAATGGTTAAGGCAAAGTTTACTTGCTTGCGAAGTTTCTCAGCCTCCTCAAAGATGAACGAGGCGTCAAGGTCGAGGCCCTCTTCGATTCAGGAGTCCTCATATCTTGGGCGTCCCGTATTTTCCCTTTAGAGAACACCGGGCCTAGCGGAGAATCGTACATATCGATTACCCTGAATGATTTAATCGGGGAATTCTCTTGCCTTCGAATAACCTCAGGGTTGGGCTCTCCGAGTTCATCAGCCAAGTGTTGTCGACTAGGGGAGTTTGCTCGAGCTCCCCTCAGCTCGAGGTTGAACCTTATTAGCATCCTTCGATTCAGAGGCCTTCGAAGCACTAGTGCTCCTCCCTTTCCGAGTTATTAACGGGCGGTCATCATCTTTACCCTCTGCGCCGTCTCTCTCCATGTCCTCAGCATGAAGACGTTCGACGGTTCCCGAAGATAAGGCCACAGTATCGACCTTAGGCTTTCGAGGCTTGGTTTTCTTTGGCTTCGGGGAGTTTACCAACGACCTTTTCTTCCTTTTTTTGTCCTTGGCAGGTTTTGGGGATTCTTCCTCACCGGGTGGGGGCGGCCTCATTGAAACAGCATCTCCTATGCCTGCATAAAAGCAAAAATAAGTATTTCGCTAAGGAACTCAGATATGCAAATAATGAAAACTCAATGTGGTTTTTGGCCTCCCATCGGTCTTTGGCCAAATCACGTCAGTTGCGCTCGGCGTATGAGGAAGTGGAGGCCAGTTGACAAACCCAGCCCGGGAGGTCCGCAACCGCATTAGGAAACCAAGCGCCAGCTGCATCATTGTAAGTGGATTAGAGAAAGTAGGCATATCAAAGTGATAAATCTCCATCGATAAGCCTGTACTTACGTTTCATATTCCATTCCTCGAGGAATGACATCCTTTCAGCAGGAATCAGGTCGGAGGTCCTGATTCAGACAAAGCGGCTCATCCACCCTCGGTCCTTGTCTTCATCGATGCTGGAGAAGAAAGACTTCGAGGATCGGCGTTGCAGCTTTATCAGGCCGCCTCGATAGAGACGAGGGCTGTATAGCCTGATTAGATGGTCGAGGGTAAAAGACATCCCCTCGACCTTACTCGAGAAGTACCTTATCAAGTGGACGATTTGCCAGAAGGAAGGATAAATTTGGCCAAGCATCACTTGATACTGTTGGCAAAAATCGAGAATCACTGAATCTAGGAGGGGCAGAGAAGGGTCTACAGGACCTAGGGTAAACGGGTGAGTATATACACTCAGGTACCTTTCTTTGTGAGTGTTACTATCCTCTTAGGAGGAAGGGATCTCCACGTCCTTATTTCCCCAATTACAGTCCGCCTTCACCTGGTCGATTTCAGCTCTAGTTATCAAACTGATGTATCGAGACATAGGTTCACACCGACCCGGGACCGAAGCAGGCCTATCGATTTTAAAGTCGGAAGATGTTTCGCAAGGCCCGGGAGTATACTCCTCAATATGAGGTGGTACCACCGTTTTTCTCTCAGATTGGCGTGATGAAGAAGAGGCTTTTTCTTTCTGTGGATCTATCTTAAAAGTTTTGGCCATTGTTGTTGTTGAGAAATTCAAAAGAAGAAAAGAAGATTGGTGATGAAATGGGCACAAGAGCATAATAAACGCAGAGAGAATTGGAAAGTTAGGGTGCTGTAGAAAGTAAAGTTTGCAAAGAGATGGGTTGAAGTATTTATAGAAATTGCCTATGCATATTGAGGAAGTTAAATGACTGACCAATAGCCGCTTTTCATTAATGGCCTTTCGAAAACTGTGTAGACGTAACCTTTCATGACCTCTAGTCACACCAATTGCTGACATCACGAGACTGACATCATGGTAGGAGCATCAAAGGGTCAAGAATCAAAATTGTTTCTTATCCTTTTATTCTAATAAACGCGGAGACTATCTATATACGGCCAAAATCTCATGCCCCGATTTTGTAGGCTCGAGAAGTTACATCGAGGTCAGAAGCTTGGAAGAGGTCGAGGTCAAGATCGACGGCGGAACAAGAGGTTCGAGGGCCTGGGTGCTTGATGAGCGTCGAAGTAAGACAAGGCCGATGCCGAATAGTGCCGTTATGAGTTTGTTTCGGAAAGGACAAGATTCTCGCCATGTCCACAAAGATCATGGCGCAAATTCCGGGATAGATTATGAATTAGTACAAATCCGTACTAGGTGGTTATACAGGTGTACCAATAAGATTCTTTATGAAAAATAGAAGTGTACCTTATTTAGGGTTTCATCTCCTATATAAAGGGGACCCCAATCATTTGTAAACATCATTGGCAAAGAATATACTATCTTACTTTTGTCGTTTACTGCTCTTCATAATCATTTCACTTACTTTACTATTCTTGCTCTATTGCTCCTAATTCACCTCGAGGTCATCGAGCTCAAGGTCTCTGTTGCTCTAGCAACACCGGTTTGGTTTATCAATTTTTCTCATTCATACTCTACATTACTTGTTTATTAATTAGTATGTGACTAGATCACATATCTTTAAAACCACAAATCAAATTTAGTTGTTACTCGTATTTTTGAGGTAAACACACCTCTTATATATTATTATACACCTTTATACAAGCATCTGTAGACGAACTTCTTTCGTGATTTTCAGTAGCAATTCTTGTTCAAAACCAGTCCAAATCTTCATTAAATGACGTCAAATTTTATATACAACCTTCTTGTACTATTTCAAACAAGTCTAACTAACACCTAACTCCAAATTTCTCACAAAACCAGATTCTAAATTTAAGCCCATTTTTGTAAGCTTGTTCAACAATGGTGGACCAGTCCAAATCTTCATTAAATGACTTCGAATTTTGTATACAACCTCCTTCTACTATTTCGAACAAGTCTAAATAATATCCACTCTAAATTTCTGCTAAAGCCATATTTGAAATTAAAATTCACTTATTTAAGCTTGTTCAACAATATAATGGTGGATTGTCTTTACAAAACAAATTGTTACCACCCAAATGGATTTGGTTTGTTGAACTAATGTTTAAGTCACAATTACTAATTCAGAGATTAGATTAAAAGATTGCATTTAAAAAAAAATTAAATAGTAATTTCGAAAAATTATTTGGAGTTGAATATGTAATCTTAACCTATTATCTTTGGGCTACAACTTTGCAAAGTTATGTATGTGCATGAGTTGCATTTATGTGTATTTCCCCCTAAAATTTTCCACGCCTTTTAAAAGAGATACTAATTCATAACTTTAAACATAAAAGTATTTGTCTGAAATATCCTTTATCTCTCTTTGTTAGTGTTTTACTTCTTTAGTACTTCAATAGTCTGAGCAGCGTTGAGACTGAATTTGAAAAAAAAAAAAGAAAAAAGAAATTTGTTTTACCAAAAATCAGATATTTTAAAGTAAATTCACTTTACTAAAGCGATTAATATTTGAAATGGATGGACTAAAAAATTATTGAAGTGGAAAGGAGTTCGCGTAAATTTATTATGGCCAAATTCTGGGTTTACATGAGCACGAATTGGTTCTAATAAGAGATTAAATTTGGGAAGCCTCTCGTTGCTAGCTGGATGATCTCTTTATCTCTAAGCACGTCTCTACATGAGCTTCCAGTGCAGTATACTGGCCACATCTTTTACCTACCAAAGCCCACCACAAACATAACAACATATTTATAGAAGGTACAACTCTTGAAACCAAAAGTACTACTACTATTTCACAATAAAAGGAAGAATGACTCCCATTTTATTTATTTATTCCGAAATATAAGAACTGGTGCTCTTTGATATTGGTTGATACATACAACAACATACAGTTCGATTTTGGGAAATTACATAAAAGCAAAAGTGTTAGGGAAAAAACCACTTAAAACGGTGGTTAAGTTTCATACGGAAAGAGAAGGAGAAAGACCGAACTCAAGTCCCCACAGCTCAAATCCTCCATTCACAAAATCATAGTGACCTCCCTTCAATGCTAGTGTCTTCTTCACCAAACCTTCTCTCACAAATGGATAGGTCAGCAAATTTCCAAGTGACACATTCACAGCTTCCTGCAATTTTTTTTTAAACATTTCAATTTCATAATCAGTTATAAACTGGCTAACAGATATTCAAAAAATAAAAACAAGCGCAATCCGGTGCACAAAGCATCTAGCGTTCACGCCAAGGTTTCGAAAACGACTGCACCCGAAGAGTGTGACGTAAACCGCCTACTCTAATGCTGGCACATAGCCTACTCCAAAAGTATCCCAAATTAATTAAAGTTACCTTCTCACAAGCTGTGCATTGATCTGCAAAACATTTATCCGCGTGTTCACCCTCCACCTTGGCCTTGGCAGGTAAACCAATTTTCACCCAATCCTCAATAAAGGCACTGCATTATTAGATTAATTTAATTCGTGTATTATATATATAAGTGACATAACGAAAAGTGTTTCAACAGTATATATATACTTGTAGAAAAAGATTAAAGGTACGTACGTTGATTCAGAACCATCTGCAGATAGAGACATGAGACCTTTGATACCTCCACATGCGCTGTGGCCAATGACAACAATGTTCTCTACCTTAAGGTGGAGAACAGCGTATTCGATAGCTGCTCCGACACCAGAGTATCTGGTCTGTTTAATTGATCATAACGCAAGAATATTTAATCCCGAATTCAAAATTTCAGTTCCAACTATAGTTTGGTTTGGATTGAAACGTGATTGATCAATTGATCAATTGATAAGATAAAAAAAAAGTTAAAGGACCTTGTCATAAGCAGGGACCATGTTGGCGATGTTTCGGACCACGAAAGCCTCACCAGGTTGGAAGTTCAGAACATGTGATGGGCACACTCGAGAGTCAGAGCAGGCAAAGACCATGAACTGTTTACAAATTTATGGAAATAGCATCATCAGCTACAAAAGATAGGGGGAGGAATCATTTATTGACAAGTAGCAGGAATTTGTACCTTGGGGCTCTGGCCTTTTGATAGTTCCCCATATAAGGCTGGGTTCTTCCTGATAGTACATAAAGAAGAAGAGAAAAAGAATTATCAGGCACTAATGTTCCAAAATTATTTGTTCTTGAAGTATTAGGTGCAGATGTCGTAAGCTAAAACGGCTCAAAGGTAATCTTAACATAGTGAAATTATCCGTTTTGGACTAAATTTCCACGATTTTTTTCAAAAGACTTCACACTCTTAAAAGATCTCTATGCTTTATATGTAAGTATGAAATTTTGTTCAAACACAACCAACAGATAGCGTAATTGTTAATTAATTAATTATGCAGCAGTTTTAAATTGAAGAAAGTGAATTTGCTTACTCGTATTTCTCAGTTTTGAAGTGAATAAAGCCAGCTTTCATGTGCTCAACAGGGTCGAATGGTTTGCTGCCATCTGATGATTGCAATTCAGCTGTAATCTGGTCAACTCTTGCTGCAGCAATTGGTCCAAGTTCTCCTTTTTCGCTGTAAATTGCATAATTTCAAATATTCAAGGACCTTTTTTTGTTTTTCTGTAATTGCAATTCTTGTGTTTTTCTAAATATAAAAAAATAATTGCATCGGAGGGAGTGGGAAAAGGGAAAGAGGATGTTCCACCACTACTAGGATCTATAGCAAGCCTCACTTGTCAATCATCTATTTTGATGATTGATTAATTGATGCAGATTTGGATCACATGACATCATGAGAAATTAACATGTACACCATCAGTTTTGCGTGATTATAGCTTGATCACATTTTGCAAATATTTAATTTGATATAGATATACATATATATGCACACACATGTTATAAGATTATAAAGGATAAATTACAAACCTGAGGAGTTTCTCGAGTGCAGCAATGGCCTGCTCATAGGATTCCTTTGCCATTTCTTCTCTCTGCAAGTCCCCATTTCCATCAGAATTTGGAAAATACAAAACCACTTTTATCTTTTTACTTATAATAATGTCTAGAAGGTATAACAAGTGAGCATCAAAATAGAAGGGGTAAGGCAACCTAAAAAACTCTGTTTAATAATCAAAAAATAGTAAGTGATGTAGATATCAGAAATGGCAACGGAGTTGTACTTTACGCATGTTAAAATGCACTCACAACGAATCCCAAACAGCAAACGGATCTTAGTGTAGATGTGAAATAGTAACAGAATAAATCAAGAAGATGGGTTTTCTTCAGATTAAATTTTAAAATCGAAAAAACCCAACATATGTAAAACAAGAAAGACAAAAAAAAAAAAAAAAAAAAAAAAAAAA